>BOPP01000192.1:414888-456278 GCA_017312745.1 Gryllus bimaculatus | reverse complement strand
GCCCCGCCCCGTCCCGTCCCGTCCTGTCCCATCCAGCCATACCCAGCCCCGTCTTGACCCTGATTGCCGTTGCGGGCGGGCTTAAGTCCATTGTTAATGTTGACGATTGATTACGTTGATTCCGAAGGCGTCAGCTCTAAAGGTCATTAGCCCCGTTGATATAGTGCATGTTGATGCTGGGAGGTAGTGATGTTAATCCTCCGCTGAAACGTTAGATCCGGCGCTCATCTATTCTCCGGCTTTCCGACTTCCTCCTGCAGGTATCTCTGCCAGCGAGGCACCACCCCACCCGACACTGGCTCTTAATCTCCCGACTGGTCTCATCATGTTTGGTAGTATAGTGCATGTAAGTGTTAGTGTGTGCTAGTAAGGGGTGGTGATAGAGCAAGGAATAGAAATGAAAGATCGCGTGCGGTATTTGGCCCTTTTGTTAGGGTACTGATCCGGCATTCACCTGGTGTTAATTGGAGAACACCACGGAAAACTACCGATCAGAGCAGCCGGCCTCCAGAGATCTCCAGACGGCTGTGTAGCTAGTGTCGAAAATCCGCAACTCTCGGGAGTTTAACCCACAGGCCAGTGACGCTCGGCGGCCTCTGAGCCATCTCAACTGTTTGGGTGATTTACGGAGAACTGTCCTGGGATTTCTGGCTGGGTTCTGAGTTAAATGGGATTTGGAACGTAGGCAGACGGCATTCTACGAATGGCGTATCTTTAGTACTCACGAAGCTATAAAGTCGAAGTATTAAAATACCCATTGTGAAGGTCAAAATATGTTCTAAAATTTAATGCATTAATTTAGAACATTTGCACTGGTCAGAGGAAATGTAAAATACGGAAACATCAGTGTTCCAGACATATCGTTATTCCTCTGACAACAAAAGCGTGCACAGACTACATTCAGTGGAATAAAAACCATAATTTTTACCATCAACCAGGATCAGAAATATTCCCTTGAAGTAACCACAGTTGATTAAGCCGCGAAATATCATCTAGAAAATTTGCCCTTGGCTTTGTTACATTTCCCGTAATGGAATTTTGGCGTGTTAGAGTCTGTTAAGGGAGCTTATTAGTTTGTAGCACGCATGTCTATTTGGCTGTCAACGATAAGCATGAGATTTGAAATCGTTTTCATTTGCCATAGAGGATCAACAATTATAATGTCTGTATTTATATTTTATACCTGGTATTTTTTAATTTTACTTAATCAGCAGAAGTAATATTTTGTTTAATTTTTCATTGATGTAAATCAAATAGAAGATACTAAAAGGATTAGGGGCAAGGTAATAAACTAAGTCGCTCACGTATATTTTTCTTCTTTAATTCATGTTTCATTATCGAAATGTGTGTGGAACTTTGTAAGACTTACAGTGGATTATATTCTGTTTGGCGCCGTGTGGATTGTTTGCTTCGAATTTTTAAGTATTCCAGTCTATTTTTGGAAGGGTTCTTCTAAACATTTGCGCAGGGGGAAGTGCCCCGAGTCGGTCGCAGCATTTCGCCCTGAGGAAGGTCCCAACTTGACAGCAGCAACGCTGGTGCGGCTGTTGTAATAAGAAGTTATAGAGGTGAAACAAAAAATATAGAAGTGGAATAAATAATCACAAAGATTGAAAAGTATTTTTTGACGATGGCAATGTCGAATATACCTCACCTGTTCCATCTCTTATGTAATATAGTCATTTGCATTTTACTATCAAGTAGGCTACTCTATGGTAGGATATTTTTCACGATTTGGAATATCATTGCAACTGTGTGAAATGGTAGAAATGCACATATCAAAGTTCCAGGTATGCTCGGCTAAAGACAGGATCCTGCTATTTCCCAAATGAACCGGTAAATGCCCATAATATCCAATAGCTGTGGGTAAAATTGTAGGGAGTCAGCTTAGGCATTAGCCGGATGAAGTTAACAGCAGCCAACACAAGATGGATAGGTTAAGTAAAGTTCATTAGAGGGGCGAGGAATAGCAGATGTAATAATCAAGATTGAGACCTTGGTGGAAAGATATGGATGAGATACTTCGCATCGTATCCAACTTCAGCCAATGAGCTTGATGGAAACTGGTGCAGCAAACATCGGTGTGCCGGAGTAGCTCACCCATATCTTTCCACCATGGTTGAGACTACTGGTGGGACGTTTCTCAGCCTGGTAAGAGACAGGGATTTTAGTTTCTAGTGCCACTGTCAATCGATCTATTTGTATGAAGCCAACATATCTGGATTTCACTGAATAATAGATGATGGTTCGCCTCGCACTCCCGAGCTCCGTCCTTTTGTCTTTGCGATGTACAGAAAACAACCTTGACTGCGCGTAGCATTATTTCAAACACATTTTTATGTGAAAATATTTCTTGCGAACGCACAAGACACGTCAGTCTCGTACAAATATTTTACATTTGCCAGCACCCTGTGGCAATGAGGACATTAGTCTTAGTCTTCGTTCATACAGCTATCTGACTTGTGTGGAAATTAATAGGTTTATTCGAGAATTAATCATTTTTAAATCTTAAACCGTAGCATTCAAAAGAATTTACAAGTTAACAAATACAGTATTTTAAAATATTATAACCCTTGGGGAGGGAGGGAGGGAGGGTAATTGCCGCAGCTTATTGTTTTCGAAGTTTCCTGTTTAGGAAATTGTGATTGGGACACGTAGAGTTGTTTGTCGTTAATCTTAAGCGTCGACTCCTTTAACATCGATCGCACAGAGTAGAACTGCCCTACTGGTACGAAATAGTATTATATACTCATCTTTGCCGTTGTTTGCCGATTGAGCGTGGGGTCCTAGTGGGCCCTCTTTCTGTGATATGTAAACGTTGGCTCCTTGTTCATTAGAATCGGAAAAATAATTCTGAATGCTGAGATCACGAACGTACTTTGCAAAAAAGAAAAAAATAAGTTGTATGGTTCAGAAATTTGAATTTGGTTTCGCAATTAATTAAAAGTTAATGCAGAAAAAACTGTTTCAATGCATTTCAAACTTAACGTTGTTCTGATGAAGCGACATTTACGACATCGTGTAAAAGTTCAGAAAATACCTAAAGATATTGATGCATTTTTAGACAGCTGAGCAATTACAGAAAACCGCAACAATCAGCACAATCTAATGTACTTTTCGTTTGTGGTACTCTTCTGAACCGTAAGACGAAGTTGTTTGCCAACAATGGAAGATGAATGCAAGAAACTGTGTCACTGAAAAATTGTATGTTTGTAATGGCAATTAGTAAGATATCTCGTAAATCATTTTAGGACAGGACGCACAATATATCAACAAAAAAATCAACCATTAAAGACGAAATCCATTGAGTTTATTATTTAACCTGGTGCCGTAGCTGTTACTTGCCCGCAATGTTGTTTTTTTATCGTGTAAATAACCACTATAAAAAGTATTACCATCTCGTCGTAAGGGTCGTCTAATCCTTGTTCGCGTCCCCCAGTTGTTCCTGCCGTGGCTGGGGCGCGTGTGAATGGCGCTGCGCGCCCCGCGCCGGCGCCGCGCTGTCGCTGGCAGCGCGCGCGGGAAAGGGGCGCGCGTTGCCATTTGAGGTCTTCGCTCGCGGCGTAAATCGGCGCCGATTTGCGCAATTTCGTTAGCGTGCCCTCCCCTCCCCTTCTCTTCCCTCCCCCCACAAACCCCAACCCCATCCGTCTTTCTCGGCTCTCCCTTTCCCGCCCACCGCGCGCCACTTCGTGAAACGTTCCGACACGTCCCCACTCGCCCGCCTCCGCCCGCCCGCGCCGCACTCCGCCCAACCGCCCGCCCCCCTCTCGCCCGCCTCGCCGCTACTCGCCCGCCCGCCCCGCCTACCCCGCCTCGCCCGCTCTCGCCGCCTCGGCCGCCTCGCCCGCCACCCTACCGCCCGCCCTACTGCGCCTCGCCGCTCTCGCCCGCTCGCCGCCTACTCGCCCGCCTCCGCTACTCGCCGCACGCCCGCCTCGCCCAGCCTCGGCGCCTCCCGCCTCGCCCGCCCTCGCCGCCCTCGCCCGCCTCGCCCGCCTCCCCGCCTCGCCCGCCTCGCCCGCCTCGCCCGCTCGCCCGCTCGCCCGCGTTCGCCGCCCTCGCCCGCCTCGCCCGCCTTGCCGCCTCGCCGCTTCGCCCCGCTCGCCCGCTCGCCCGTCGCCGCCTCGCCCGCTAAAACGCCGCCTCGCCCGCCTCGCCCGCCTCGCCCGCCTCGCCCGCCCGCCCGCCTCGCCGCCTCCGCCGCCTCGCCCGCCTCGCCCGGCCTCGCCCGCCTCGCCCGCTCGCCCGCCTCCCCGCCTCGCCCGCCTCGCCCGCTCGCCCCGCCTCCGCCCGCCTCGCCCGCCTCGCCCGCCTCGCCCCGCCTCGCCCGCCTCGCCCGCCTCGGCCCGCCCTCGCCGCCTCGCCGCCTCGCCCGCCTCGCCCGCCTCGCCGCCTCGCCCGCTTCACCCGCCCTCGCCGCCTCGCCCGCCTCGCCCGCCTCGCCCGCCTCGCACCGCCTCGCCCCCTCGCCCGCCTCGCCCGGCCCACCTACTCCGTTTTCTCCAGAAATTTTCTCTCGGTCCGCTTTGAGCGGCGGACGTTTCTCGATGTGGGGCATTCGACTTCCCTAAAAAATATGCAGAATTAAAACAAGAGTTTGTCTATCTTTTTCATTTTGTGTGAACTTGATACCGAAAAATCCATTGACCGCGAAACGTCTGTCTGTGGTCAACGCTAGTAGGAATCGTTTAGTCGATTTTCTTCAAAATTGATATTCCCTGATCTGAACAAATTCGGAGCTCTGCGTGATTCAATTTCATATCTTGATTTTAGGAGTATCTAATATGACGCCCCAACATTTTCAAAATTATCTCGAAAATAGCTCCAATTTTTTTAAATTTTATATGCGTAAAAATCTCTTGATAAATGTCACGGGTCTCGTTTTCGTTAAAATGACTGATTTTTCGAAAAGTGCACAAGTTTAAATTTTTTTGGCTTCTTCCTAGATCGACAGTATTGAATATGATATTTTTTCCTAATAAAATCGGTTGTTCAAAGCAAGATCTTGTATCATGTACAATTTTTCGGCAGTTGAGTAGTGTTCGCGCCATTTGTGCGAAAAATAAGCAATAATTTTCGCAAAAACGGCTCCAAAGTTGTCTTTAAATTTTCTCCTCGTATGTATAGAAGATCGGCTAATGCTGGTTCCGTTTTCAGCGGACTCAGTACGTTCGAAAGTTGCAAATAATTAACATTAAAAACGTACAACATTGGTGATGGAGTTTTTTGTCTGGTATAAAATCTAATCTGAAAAATAAGTTCTTTAAAAACTGTCATGTACATTTTTTGAAAAACTAGTTTTCGCAAAATTTCTGGGTGAAATTAATGCAATGGATAAAATAATCCTCAAAACTACTCAAATTTTTTTCATTAATTTTTTTTCACTGATAGAACGAAGAACGCATAAAAAGTTGGGCAGATCTTACTTTCATTGGCGTTAGAAGTAATACCATAAAAAAAAACCTACTGTTGATCACCAATAGTTAAAAAAAAGGTCCGTATTGACGGCAGAGGATATGTCCGTATTGACGGCAGTTCTCTTATCACACACTTTTCGTTTTCAAAAGTTCCATTGTTCTCTTATTTCATCTTGGTCTTGCTCTTACGCGCGGATTTACACAACCAAGCAATCAGTAGTTTCGTTTGAAACTTTGTCCATCTCGAATAGAATCGAAAGTGGAAACTAAATTTAAATATCACGAAATAGAGTTAACGTGTAAAATAGGTTCATGAACTTAATGCTCGAAATTCGCTAGTGGGAGAGGTATAATTTGCTTGTCGACGTCTTGATATTATGAAGGGGCCTCTGCCGATACACGTAATTGGGAAGAAATTGCTGATCCTTGGAATTAATGAAGTCTTCCTCAGTGGAGAGGAAGGAGGCGGCGGAGAAATTGAGTTGACGTTGACGGATGGATGTGCCTGTAACGAGGAGAGAGGCGAGGTCTTTTTGTACTTGTTGGCTTCCAGACTTAAAATATACGAAGTATGTTATATTAGTGTGCTATTGAAATATATATCTAATTGTTGTTCTAAGGTCGTGATCAATATCGTAGACACTACAGAAAGAACGCCTAATTTTATATTTTGATTTTTAAGTCCTATTATGTCCTGTAAAAAATTGCTTTCAACTCTCTCGAAAATTGCATGAATCGCCACAAATGAATTCAAATTTTTATTCTTGTCAACTGTGCATGATAAAAAGGCTCGGATTCTGATGACATGTCATTTTGCCATTTGTGCGACTAGACGAAGCTAACTTGTAAATCAAATCGTGTTTATCACGACCTACAGGTGATAGAAATGTACAGTTATTGGGTCATTTTTTGTCATTGTTCAATTGTTAAGTCTTTTTTCTGGACTTTTCTGTAATTTTTACGAATTTTGTTTCCTTTTCTTGTTTGATGAATCTACAATGAATCAGTAAAACAAAGTTTTTTTATTGTACCATCAGTTCATGACGAAATTTACTACTGTTCATTAAACTGAGTAAACTAGATTAAGAATCACTTCTCCACTATACCATGAAGTTTCTACGACTTCATAGCAGATATTCTTGAACTTGTTGGCTTTTGAGGTAATATTAAAGAAAGAAATAGTTCGTTTTTTGTACTCAATGGTTGGAGCAATCCTTGTTTTGCTTGATATAGCTAAACGTAGCCCAAATATTTGTTCAAAAAAAAACAAACAACAACACTTTTTTCAATTCCCCATTTTGGCTGACTTGAAACAAAGAAAAAAACTTTCTGGTCAGATGCAAATGCGTGTTTTAAGAGTAACCAAGAAAAAAAGCGAACACAGAACCGCAGCGTCACATCGGGAAGGGCGTAAGGAAAATGCTAGCTTAGAAAGTTACAGCAAAAGCATGATCGCACTGAAGCCCTAAAAGATTTAATCGCATGGCCATGCAGTGACGCAGTGTGGTGGTCTTGTTTACGGGCGCGACAACGGCAGAGGGTCATTAATCCCGAAATTTAGTGCATGTTATTCCGGGAGAGGCAGTGATTCGTGCGCCGCTGCCATTGGTCGGAGAATCTGCGGAAAACTGCCGATCGGAGCAGTCAGTCGCTAGAATTCTCCACAAATGGCTGATTTCGACCAAGCTATGAAGCTGGTGACGAAAATCCACCACGGTCGGAATCTCGAACCATAGGACTTCCGGTCAGCGGGACTACAGTGGAAACAGGTGTTGCCGTGAGCCATCTCTCCTGATAGGTGTTGGACTCATTACCGTCCAGTACAAGTACCTAATAAATTTGTAAGAGGCATAAAAATATTGAAATGGGAAGACGCTGAACTGAAATTGACCAGTAAAATGAGAGTTCAAATTGACTTGTGTATAATTCGAGGGGGACGATTATATTTTGTACTGAGTGTTGCAGAAACATTTTCTCTCTGTCATAATGCTCTACTAACTTCTACGATGGTTGGGGCATAAGTCACGGTAACCTTTTTTGTTTGTGAAAATACGAGCATGGTTAGAAAATGTGAAATATACACATGAAAGGAGAAGGTACTAACTAAGAGCATGGACATATAACGACACACCAAAATTTGTTTTTCTCATATTTATTACGTTATTTGGAATGACAGTTCCTTGTTGTGTGTTCCAAAGCATTTTAACTCATACGAGCTCACAACATTCCAAATGCTTTATACACCCTCCCAAAGGGTCCGATTAGGCAGAGGCGTGATTACCGCAAGTGCCACATCGGTTCGCGCATTCATAGGGCGTCATGTAGTTCCTGATCACTGATTGGTCCCAGAAACTCTCCTGCCCATCTCGCGACTGTCCAGTATGGAAGGGCATTGTTTCCAAGAGCTTCCACCAATTCCCTGTGACGTTTTCAGGTATTTCTCCCGCGGAGAACGTCCATCTCGGTGTATGAGCGCTGCTCGAAACGGGTTACATCCATCTCGCGCGGCGGGAGTCAGACAACTGATTTCTCATTGCTTTCTGTGTTAATAGAGACACATAGTTGGCCATCGGTTCTTGTGAACACACATTGGTACATTTTTTTCACGCGACAAATAATATTGTGTGATCCGATAACATTTCTATTAGAAAAAAAAGGTGCCATGATTTCTGCCCCAACTTATTACCCCAACCATTATTTTCTCGTGTCTGTTTGAGAGAAGAAGAGGGAGTAATTCTCTACAGTAGTTGTAGGGCTTTGTGAAGATGTTTTTCATAAATCGAAAACTACCAACTATCATATATTGGTAGTGAATTACATAAAGATATAATAATAATAATAATAATAATAATAATAATAATAATAATAATAATAATAATAATAATAGATTTGGCTAAACTCCCAGGTCATTGTAAATACTGGGAAGTATAAAAAAATGCTTTACTTGGAACAGCCCACATTTTGCGCAAAGTATTGTAGGGGCAGCGACAGTCACTAGAACTGCTCCTTAGGTAGCTGGTTGCAACCTGGAGTTGATTTTATATTCAGTCGACTCATAACATCTTAGTCGTGATGTAGAGAAATAACAATAATAATAATAATAGGTAGCACCGTTACAGCAGACTATTTCAGATGTTGCCCAGTAAAAAAAAAATGCTTCGAACTGGGCGCAAACAACAGCGTTGCCCCTCGGCCGTTGGGGGCCATCTCACGCTGTTTAGTAGCCTGCGAATAAAGTGATTTCTTTACGAGCGCTAGGGCCAGTGCTCGGCGTTGTAACGGGGTGCTTGTTTGTTGCCATGCGTTATTTCCCCTAGAGCCGATGCGACGGACACGTTGGCACTCGAGGAAAAGCAAGGCAACGCGGTTTGTATTTCACCAGGAAGAATGTGTTTACGAAGCTTGATGCCGGGTAGAGACTACCAAAACAAAGTGCTAATTTAAATAAACTTGGGCTGCATAGCGACCATACCATCAGAGGCCATACGACAAAAACGACAGTTAGAGGGGATTGATTGATTAGTGATTCCAGACGCGTCAAATGCTGAGCTTCCTTAAATATAGTGCATGTTTTATCGCGGGAGGTGGCGGTGATCTTACCGCGCGGGCTGGTGAGATCTGGCGCCGACCTGTCAGTCGGCTTGAGGGGATTTGAATGAAATAATTATAGATGGTGTCATGACGTCTATAATTATTTCATGAAAAATGCCAACGATAACACACCACAACACCTATACTGAGAGGACTTTCTCCAAGTTATCTCGCACCAGCGGAGTACCGCCTTAGTCGGGACAAGGTCTAAGCTCCCGACGCCTGAAGGAAAGAAGTTTTGTTGGAGTAGAATTTTAGTATGCAACTCGATTTAAGTTACGTTGGTAAAAGTCTCCTCAAAACACAACCAGTGAGGAACGAAAAGCCACTCTCAACGGTGAGCGTTCGATAAGTAACAGAAGGACATCTGTTGCGAATTATCGAAACATCCTCCCTTGACATGACACCTTCCTTGCCGCAAGCTGGAACGAGCCGTCGGTGTCAGACGGACACACGCATGTTACCTCGATTTGGAGGTTATGTTGTATACTACCTATTGGGAAGAAACCATGGTTTGGGGCGTAAGAGGTGTAGTGACCGGTAAACCAAAGCCTGCCCGTCACGAAAGCCCATAGTAATCGAACAATCCTGCCCGGAATACCATCCTAAGAACGATGATCGCAGATCCTCATCAAAACATTCCCACAACCCCCGCGGACCCTGCATACAGCTGCCGGTGCCTTGCAATTGACATGTTCCATCAATTTAATTTTCACCCCAACCCCCACATTTTTTTCATACACACGCACGTTTTCCAATCGCCAGCCAAAACAGCTTTAGAACGCGCATCGGCTGCTGGCTGAGCATCGGTTTCTGTCAGCCTTTTTTATTATTTCTTTTTTTTCAATTTCCCCCGGATGCCTCCGCGCCGGCCCCGCGGCTCGAGGTCACGTGACTGTGGATGCGTTCGGCGCGTGGGCCGGGTCGCGTCGGAAATTAAGCGGCGTGTACATTTAGGTCGAATTTCCGTCGGGAGGCCGGGCACCGCACGGCGCGCTGGTTGGCTGGATCTCGGCGCCTTCGCTGCGCGCCGGCTTAAAGAGTCTAGCGCACGCCTTCTGCCATCTGGCGGATGGGGATGGAAGTATGCCGAGGGGGGGCGTCGTTATTTTGGCCAGATTCGGGTTTCTTCGACCTCTCTCCTCTCATTGAACATAGAAAATGAGGGGGTCCATATTGTCAGTGCATTCAAATTATACCAGCGTCATCAAAATCGTGAAATTATTATTGTTATTATTATTATTATCATTATTGTTATTATTATAATCATTATTGTTATTATTATTATCATTATTGTTATTATTATTATTATTATTATTATTATTATTTATTGGTTTTCATGGAGTCGATGTAAAAATAATTGTATATGTGTACTTGTATTAAAGGAACTCATTTTCGGGCATGATTTTCAATAACTGAAGATCTTTTTGATCGCCTAGCGATGTAGATCATCATTGCTTGCAACGCCTGGGCGGAAAACGAAATTCTGCAATTCAAATGCATACCTATTGAATCAGTTTTGATTTGCAACTTCTATTAGTATGATGTTGATGTTTGTGTTCTAGTGAACGCGTGTTAGTGAGACTCAATACTTTTCAGACTATTCTGAAGTACGAACGACCTATTTTCGTTGGTAATTTTGCATGGTGATGAAAGAAAAACTCATTTTACAGTAATGGTGCTGCTTGTTTTGGAACAGCGATTACAAACTTTACCAATTTAACGCATTTTCAGCACTTGTATACAAGCAAATCTCGGGTAATTTTCTGGGTTTAACAGTATTCTAGTATCATTTCGGAGTTTCTTGTTGTCCCTAATAATGTCTGAATGCTCTACTTACTTTCAGAGTTTACCTCGCGAACGAAAGAAATTGTTCTTCCGGATAGTGGCCACGCGGTTTTGTTGTATGTTCTTCTCGAAGTTCAAACACAATGGAAGTGAACTTCGAAAACTTAAAATTGCTCAGAGGACTGGATGTTTGGCGACGCACTCTTTATTACCAAAATAAACTTGCTTATTTCGCCAAACATATTTGCAGAATCATATATGAATATATGCGTAAAAATCTCTTGATAAATGTCACGAGTCTCGTTTTATTTAATATGACTGGTTTTTCGAAAAGTGCACAAGTTAATATTTTTTTGGCTTTTTCCTACATCGGATGGATGAGGATATACTAGTAATTTCGGAATACAGTGGTGACCAAGTAATCTTGCATTGCCGTTTATCGGTTAACATTGGCGGAAAGTTAGGAAAATAAGTTAAAAATGTAACTAAATAATTAAAATTGAAATCGTAGTTAACACATTGAAAGAAACAATTTACACACGAAACCATTTATCCCAAAAGAATAATATTTGAACTTGGCGGAACTCGACGCGCAATTCGATTGTGTTAGGGTAATGAGTGCACCGAATAACGTGTTGAAGAAAAGTGGAAATAAAAATTTGTATGATCACTGTAAAGCAGATAATATTTCAAAAATATTGAATTATTTAGTTTTAACAAGGATATTTGTCATATAGATAGTAGATTTTTAATGTGTATCTCCCAGAGCAACATAATTACACATTCACAGCGACCAACTCGTAACTCTCTCTACCCGAACACTGTCTCATTTTCTTTGAGGGTTGGACTAACTACCCCTCGTGATCCGTAAACAACCATCGTAATTTCTGGCCATTACATTTACCTCACGCTATTATGAAGAATTACTAAACGGAATGTATTATAAAGCTTTTGCAAGCCCTGAAGACGAATACTTTTACGGAGTAATTTTTGATGATCGTCGCAGGATCATTTAATCAATTCCTGAATGGCATGAGTTAAATTGCAGTCAAAAATTAGAATTCCATTTTAAGTGTCACAAGGTTTGATGAGTTCTCTTATAGAATTCGTATTGAAAAATATCGCAAAGAGCAGAATTCCGCCACCTGATGTGAATTGGCGATTACATCTTTGTTTGTCCTAGTATTGTTCAATCATACGAGATTTTTTTTCTGGCACTCATTGATGCCGAATCAAATTAGGGGTTGTGGTCATGCGGTGATTAACATACAGAAATTTATTCACATTTATTTTATATATTTGGCTATCGTATGCTAGACACGTTTTACCTCATTATTCTAGTCATGCCGCCTACTGGAGAATGCTTTCATGATGTCGCTGTATTCATGTATCCCGATTGCAAGCAAAGTTCATTTTAAAATTGCCTTTTTAATAAGTAGTATTTACATGCAAAAATCTTTGATTAAAATTTAATATATTGCGAGTTTAATTAAGAGTGATGAAAGTAAACTCACGGGCTGTTCAAAATTCTGTTCTTTCCGTTTACAGATGTAAAGCAGATGTTTGATGACTAAATTCATCCGCATAAGTGTTCTCATTTGTTTTTCGATATGGTTTGTGTCAAATCTTACAATATTTGTTTTAAGCTCTATTTTGGATTAATGTAAATAACTCGTGAACACTATCCCTAACCTCCAACTACACGCAGTGAACTGACCCTTTAAGACATCAGTAACTGCTGGCACTCCAGCGTATACGGCATACATGTCGCAAAACGATAAGGTCGATGATGCTGAGCTGTTGTAGAACATGCCAAAAATAATCGTATGCTCGCCTGAACGAATAATAAGAATTTGTGTACGGAATGAGCATTGATTATTCTCGTCGACCAGTAAGAGCAATTCTTAATGTGCGTTTCCAAATCCGCCACCGTGAAACCTGTCCCCGACACGGATTAGCCAAAATGGAGGCGCAAACTTGGCAACCGCGATACCGAGTGACGGATATGAGACGAATGTATCTGCCTTTGCAAAAAAAAAAAAAAAAAAAAAAAAAAAAAAAAAAAAAAAAAGACCACTTTGGCGAGATTACGGAAACGAGCGCTTTCTGCTTCGTGACATCCGATACCAAGAAGGACGCGACCCGTGAAATATTAAACTCTCAAGCGTTTCCGACGCCGGTGCTCACAAAAAAAAAAGACGTAGATGGCGTCCCTGAAATATGGCTTTTCCTGCGGTGAATGCCCTGCTCGATGTGCTAGACGCGGAGATTCGATATCAAAACTGACTTGAATTGATTGATGATTCCGGGCGCGACAATTGTCAAGGTCATTAGTACCGTATTTGCAGTGCGTGTTTTTGCACGTGAGGTGGCGGTGATCTTACCCCTCTGCATGGTGAGATCCGGCGCCGATCTACCCGACAACTTGCGGGGTTTTCCCCAACCAGGTATCTCCTACCGTCCTAGCCAGGACAAGTTCTAAGCTTTCTATTGCTCTCCCAATGTGTGTGGTTGATTGCTAGTGATTCTAGGCAGGTAAACCTTAGAGGGCCATTAGTCCCGTAAGTGTAGTTCATGTTTTTCTCGTGATGTGTCGGTGATCCGGCGCCGCCCGGCCGTCGTCTAGCGCGGTTTTCCCCAACCAGGTGTCTCCCACCAGCGGGACACCGCGCCCCAGCCGGGACAAGCTCTAAGCTCCCGACCGGTCTCCCGGCATGTGTGCTTGTATAGTGCATGTTAATGTGTGTTTAGGGTTAGGATAGGGCAAGGAATAGGAAGGTGAGATCGCGCCGTTTCTTGTGGTACTGCTCCGGCATTCGCCTGCTATTGATCGGATAAAACACGAAAAACTACCGATCCGAGCAGCCGGCCGCTAGAATTCTTCTCAAGACATTGACTGAATTCGTCCTAGCTGACAAGCTTGTATCGAAAATCCTGTCACCGTCGGGGCGCGAAAATCGAACCCCCCGGTCAGAGAGACTGCGGTGACATCAGTTGATGCCCTGAGCCATCTCTTCCGGTGACATATGTGGTAGTGTAGTGCATGTAAGTGTGTGTGTGTAAGTAAGATGTAAGTGAGCATAGTACTAGGAAGAGGAAAGAAGGACGCGTTTGATTGGGAAATATTCCGCAATCGCCTGTTGTTGATCGGAGAAAAAACGAAAAACTATTCAGAGCAGTCGGTCACTAGAATTCTCCTCCGGAAAGTGGCTGAATTCGACCTATGTAGCTAGTGTCGAAGGCCCTGGCACTGTCCTAATTGAAACACTAGGACCTCCCGGCCAGAAGCAATTCACGGCCATCAATTGATGCTCTCAAACTTACTTGGCTGACTTGGAAATGTCTCAGACTACACATTGAACATCAGTAAAAAGTTGCTTTAAGCACTCCTCAAAAGAAGATGTGGAGTTTGACATAGTTTCTTTAAGTTTAGTTTCCTTGTAGTTTGTCGTTATTTCGGCCGGAACAGCTTCAGGATTTGAGGAGTGGGAACTGATAGAATTTCATGGAAATTGCCAGTTTATTTAACATCAAACTCAAACTGCCTCGATACACTTCGCAAAGAAAGCTGTTACGGATGACGTCCTGGATATATGATTTTCCTAGCGGTGGATTTTTTGTACACTACATCGAAAAAAAAGAACAGAGTATACCTGATCCATGATACTGAACGGTTCATGGATCTGGAATACTCCAACGGTTCTTTTTTTTTGGTGTAAGAATCAGGAGTTCTAAATCTAAAAATACTCCAACCTGAACGTGGACAAAATTTGAAAATAGCATGGGATTCACCTCCAAAAATTAAATGTAAAATTTGCGAAATATTTTCATTTTAAGTTTAGTTTCTTTGTAGTTTGGCTTGATTTTGGGTGGAGACACTACCTCAGAATTATGTGGTTGAATGTGTGATGGAGAATTATTGAATTTAGGAGAAACTAACTTTCGTTTAAACTCTTAACCTTTGTGCAAAATAGTGGTTTGAAGAGGGTATTTGTGAAATACGATTTTACCAGATGCGGCTGGTTATGTTCGATGTTCCAGACGAGAAAAAATTCTTAAAAAACTGGCATGCAAATATCGCAAATAATTCAATGCATTGATGCCAATGTTTTGAATTCACTTTAGTTTCGGAAATATCACTGAAAATAGGTAATATAACCCATATTGTTCGTATTAAATCGATAAGATAACGCCGTTGTTTACTTTGTATTTAATTAAAAGATTGGCAGATGTGAGCGGTCTAAACCGTCGAAAACTGCGAATCCTTTAAATAAAGATATGGGGAAAGGCGATATATTTCATTACTACTCTTAATTAACATATTCATTCTACCAGTTTGGCATTTCCTTTCCTTGTTTGATTTAATATTGGTATTATTATTGTTGTATAAATTTAATTGAGGTAGGTCTTTCATATAGTTTACGTACTAATAACTTTATTTTATTTACTTCGAATGACTGTTAATTCTTTCCTCCAAGTGAACATCATTTCGATTTGCATTAGACTTAGGAGCTTTATTGCGTACCTAGTATGTGTGACAGAAATGTTGTTCCTGTCTTCCAATCATATCCGTAGCATGTTGATAATACTGTGCATATATAAAGTGCATACTGACTTCTTGGATGACGTAATTGCAGTATTAGAATTCGCCTGACGTGTGTTTCTGAGAGGTCTGAAGTGGCACATGCTTGCAATTCCTGTTGTGGATTCAGCTTTGCTTAGTCATCGTCAGGATTGGATCTGTATGTTTTTACATTACATATTTTACATTGTGGAAAATGTTCGTGGTTTGTCACGAGTTTACGAATTAAGCTTTTGGAAGTGTTTTGAAATCGTTTGATTCTCCATATTTGCCCATTTATGTGGTACATATTTTCGCCAAAATTGCAAACGAAACAAAATTGCAAAGAAGTATGAAGTTACTCATAGAACCGCTTCCGGGGCCATCGTTCAACATATGTTTCACTGCCAAGTCTTACTAATCGTTTGTTTCAGGTAATATTTGTGCATTGTGTTGATATTAGAGCTTACTTTTAATGCCTAGGCCCCAAAAATCTGGGCTCTGGCTGTAAAAGTGATGCTTTTATTCTATGTCCGTATAATCCGCTTTCAGAGGTGAATGTGCAAAAATTATTTCCCGTAGTCCAATTAAAAGTACGTTTTATTTGACAGCAGTTAAACGGTGTGAAGGAGTCTTAATCAATCAACGGATTCGATTGGTATTGATTACTACCAAGGTGTGGGAGCGTTAATGAAATACGAAAAGAACGGTGGTCTGTGCCCTACTGCGTTTAATTATTTTTAAGGACAATACGTTTCGCGAGTGGTATCAGACGTCGAGAAAGAGGACGTACACGAACCTGGCGCGATATCTTGGTAATTCAATTTACTCTGCCTCTACCGGTCTCTTACGCATTCCAAAGTTATAATCGGAGAAGACAAACATTGTAATTTTTTCGTTAGCTCGTACTTTAGAAATGGAATGTTCATATAGAAGTAGTCTTTTATCGTTTGGAACCTTGAGTGCGCATGTGTTTACAACAAATAGGCTTTTAAACCTGAATCGTAAGGTATAAATCTTAGTCGTGAAAAAAAAAGTTGCTTGTGAGAATTTAGCATGCTCAATTTTTGTGTATTTTCATTTACTTCGCTTTCTTTGTAGAATCTCTGGAAGCTGAAAATAAACATGAATTTATTTCGGGACCAAGTAAGACTGAAACTGAAATCTGTATTAAATTATAATTTCAAATTGCGGAATCGGCTGTTCAAGTCATGAGACAAAGCTACTAGTATGCTACACATATTGCAATATTAAACTACCCGCCAGTGACAAGTTTTGAAATAATATGATTTTATTGAAATAAAAAGATTGTGAGTAAATAAGTAATTGAGATTTCAGGTGCCACTTTTGTGTTCATTTTATTATCTCATGCTTCTGCGTCATCCATTTTACGACGTACTGCTGCTCAGTTTTGGACACACCCACGGCATGGTTTTGTGAAACACCCCAATAGTTTGTGGACTACCTGTGCATACTTTTGTGACTCACCCCGTCAACAGTTTGGAACCCACCCGGCATCATTTTCTGGACTACTTGTGCATCAACTTGTGACCCACTCGTCCATCATTCGATGGTCCACCCATGCATCATTTTGTACCGCACTCTAGCATAATTTAGTCATCCACCCGTGCGTCATTTTGAGATTCACTTCGGCATCATTTACGGAACTCTCTCTGTATTATTTGTAATCCACTCTGACATCAATTTGTGAACTATCAGTGCATCGTTTTGTGACCTACCTGGGCATCATTTTGTCACTCACCCCGGCATCATTTTGTGAACTCCCTGTGTATAATTTGTGACCCGTTCCGGGATCGTTTTGAATTGATTCCTTATTTTACGTGGCGAGACTCAGAAAATGAGGCTTGCTCTTCCGTCTCACCTAATTTCACTAAGATTCTTTCACCAAGTAGCGGAGAAAGGTGATATTTCGTGGATGAAATAGGCTTTGAATTTAGCTCAGAGGATTCATTTGAGCTTGATCTTTTACGTGCAGTAAATGTACTGATATGGGACAGCCGGCTTTACTTCCCCTCCGAATGAAGGCGTACGAAGGATTGTTTCGCCCTTGAAAATCCGCGGCCTCAATCGGGTTTGAGCCCGCCAACTCGGGAGTAGCAGATACGCTAAACGGTATACCATCACCGGCATCGCCGTTCCATCATCGCCGGTATCATTTTGTGAACTCCCCGTGCATCGTTTTGTGACCCACCTCGGGGTCATTTAGCGACCACCCAACCGTGGAGTGACCGCCGCTGGCTGCGAGCGCTCGCGGGCGGGGCCCCTCCTTGTAAGGCCCCGAGGCGACGCAAAGGCGGAGGTGCGCGGCCGGCGGAATGCCAGGCGAGGGGGACGCGCCTGGACGGACGGACGGACGCTCACCCGGAAAGCTGCTCGCCGGAAGCGGAGTGACGTCACCGGGAGGTCGGCGCTCACGCACGCTTCCGCCTCTGTGCGTGGGTGCGTTCGTCGGCTCGTGAGCTTATTTATTCCGCTCGCCGCGGCTACCCTAAGTGCCAAGGAGGAGGTCATGGCGGCAAGTGACCTCCCCTCCCCCTTCTAAATCTTCGATTCTCTGTCCTCTGACATAGACAATATGCCATAAAGTTTTCTTTTCACACTTTTTTGAACTGAACCCTGCTAAAAGCCTACGCCAGAGCTTCTCTAAGCCTGCGCAGGTACGAAGCCGAACTTCGTAACCAAGCTCCGGAAAGTAACTGAAGTTAAACAGCTCGAGACACCGCGTGTCTCTGATTGAAATACTGACTTCGATCGAAGTAGTGTACTCCGATTGGCCCCTCCGATTGTACTCCGGACTGTACTCCGATTGAAGTTGTGACTTCTCATAGAAATTAGCAGTGACGTGGTTATCCAATCGGGAGCTTTAATACTAAAACATTAGGTCGTAATCTAAGCTCCCAATTGGAAAACAGCATTAACAGTTCTGTTAGAAGTCACTCTATTTAAATGGAAGTATAACGACGTAGACAATAGGGATCAAAGGCAATGACGTGCGATTTAATGTATGACTGACTTATGTTCAAGGAGGATTACTCCACGTCTAACGACAAAAGGAACGTTGTTTTGCAAGTGAGTACAATTAATTCCAAATTAATACATCTCTTACATTACTGTTCACTTGTAGTGTGACATGTAGCTTCCAGTGAATGCTCATTTATGCTCTTGCTATTTTGTACTTTACTCTCTAAAGGGAAAAACCGTTTGCGATTCTTAGGGAAATGATTTAGAGGCTCTGTAACCCTGTTATAGCAAGTACGTGGTAGAGATCAGTGCCTCCATGTTGCTTTGTACGCCACGAATTCCGCTTGGGGCAGCACGGTACGCAGCGAGGGACGTGCGTGTGGGTGACCCTGGCAGAGACGGAGGGTGCGGCCGCTGTGCTCCAGGTAGCTCCCCTGCGCGCCGTGCACCGCCTGCCGTGTAATACCTGGGGACGCGCAGCTGGGGACCCCGCCCCCCCCCCGCCCTCACGCTCCGGCACGACCCTGATTCTCCCTCGTTCCACGCCCGCCCATCCGCCGCCCTTTGCCTCCGCATCAGCGACCCTTCAGCCTCCAGCCACGGCGATGTTCTCGGCCCGCATCTTTCCCCTGGCCCAGGTTTTTCCCCGCTCCCACTTTCCGTCGCTCATCCCCCCCTCGCCCAGCTCCTGCCTCCGCGCGCCCTGCATCAGCAGCCCTCCGCCAACGCTGGTCCAGATTACTCTCTCCCACACCCGCTTCCGCGTCGCTCGCACCGCGGCCCATCCCTGCATCCGCAACGCCCTGCATCAGTAGCCAGCCCCCTTCACGCCTCGGGATCCATCGGAGCTCTAGCCCCCCCCCCCACCCCCTCCCCTGACCAATGTCGTCCCCGGGCCTCCCCCCTCCACCCTGCGCCCGCCCGCAGGGAACGCTCCCGCTCACTCCAACCCCCCCGCCTCGCACACGCCGCCCCGTCCCGTGCCATGCGACCGCGATCTTCCCGTTCTGCGCCTAGAGCGCTTCTCCCCGCCTCCGCCCCTCCCCAACGGCGCCAGTCGGCATCACTCTACTTCACAATGTCTGGAGATTGGAGCATGTCGCGGCTGAGGCGGTGCTCCGCCGGCAGGGGAAATAAACCCCACCGATGTGTAGATGGGCGCCGGATCTCACCATCCAACAAGGAGGAACACCGCCATCTCCGGAATGAACCACCTGAGAGCTTGTTCAGGTGGAGCGCGTACCCTGCTGGTAGGATATCTGGCCGGGGAGAATCAAGCCGACCTATGGGTCGCCGGTGGATCTCGGCATACCGCGGGGGAGATCACCCCCACCGGACAGAGTAATAAAACACGGACGAAGAGTCTCGATTAGAGACAAGCGTGGCCTGCCTAACACAACACACTCAAGATCCTGTCCTGTCCCCCCCCCATGAAAAAACATGCTTCTACACTTACGGGATATTGACCTCTTTAGTTGTGGTGGCGGAATCAACAAACAATAAATCAATCCACCAACGCGGCTTATGGCCGCAGCAGTTGACGCTCCAGTAAACATCATCCAAACGGGCTCCACTGCGGCCCCGTTGCAAGTTCCGACCTCCGATCATGCCTGCACCCGCCCCGGCGTTTCCCGCCGCTCTCAGTCCCAGGAGCCTCCGCAGCTCCTCCTCGCGGTTCGAGCGGCCGCTGCGTCCGTCCCGTCCGACCGCCCCCAGGGGCGCCCCCACCCTCCCCCGCCGATCGCCGACCGCGCACTGTTTGTCCGCGTCGCTCTGCCCGCCCGCCCGCGCCCATTTGCCATGCGCCGCCCTCACGCTGGAGCTGCCTCCGGCGGCCGCGGCCTTCAGCCTGTGCTCTTGCGTTTCACAACACGCTCAGGTGGGTGGCTTCTGCTTACCTAAGCTGAATCCAGCGGCTTTCTGGAGAAGAATTCTTGCGAACGGCTGCTCTGATCGGTAGTTTCTCTGACCAACACCAGCCGAATGCCGAATAGTTGTAACATGTAAATTGTAGTGTTCTGCCACCAGGTTCTACACCTACCTGCATAAATAATAAATGTATCTGTCTAATGCGGAACAGTACCCAGATCCGGGATTCGCCTGGGGTTGATCGAGAAAACCACAGAAAACTACCGATCAGAGCAACTAGCCCCACGAATTCTCCAGACAACGGCGAAAATCGACCTAAGTAGCTCCATGAAAACATGAAGTCCGTTGACAATTGATCAGCTATGTCGTTGAATCCAATCATGAGCTTAAACGTCACTATAGCAACGTCACTGTGGTGGCGTCCAAGCTCCCGATTGGATGACAGCGTCACACCTGATCAAGTGTCAGTGGACTTCATTTTTTAATTTTAAAGTATACGAGCATTGTACAAGTATGTAGTAGTGTCGCAAACCCTGCCACCGCTTGAAGTCGCCCCCTTGGGAGCTCCCGGTCAGAGGCACAGCAGCGACATCATTTGATGCCCTGAGCCACCTCCGCTGGTGCGCACGTTCCGTGCGAAGGCAGCGCGAGAAAAGCGGTGCCGCGCAGCAGGCAGCGTCTAATTTCATTAGAGCGGCCCCACTCTCCCCCCCCTCCCCCGACGCGTGACGTGGCACGACACCCCGCAAGCGCACGCCTCCGCCCCCGCCTCCCAAGCGTGAGGATACGCACGCCATTCTCTGTTGACTTGATTTTGTGGACCACGCACTTTTTGAGGTCTTCTCATAACATGTCCAAGCCACTGAAGGAGTCTTTCTTGAAATTTCTCTATCTCACCTCCACGGTCCCTCGGATCACTTCATTCTCGATTTTGTCCTTTCGCGTCACTCTATAAATCCACCTCAGGATCTTCATTTTCGCAAGGGCAACTTCTGTTTTTCTCTCTCTTCTTCGTTGTCCAACATTCTGCTCCGCACAATATGGCAGGGCGCACTAGTTTTGTAGACCTTCCCTTTAAGGCGTATTGGATGGTATTCTGCGGTCACACAATACTCCTTGTACTTCTTTCGTACAAATTGCGTATAATCGAATGAAACCAAAAAATGGTCTGATAAAAATCAGATGGCCTTCCGCCACCTTGGGAATTCATTGATTGTTTGCAGACGCGTCAACTGCTATGGTCATTAGTCCCGTTAGTGTAGTGAAGGTTAGTCGTGGCGGTGTGCGTTTTCCGGTGGACGGTGAGATCCGGCGCCGACCGTTATGTTGGCTTTCGTGCGTTTTCCCATCCGAATATCGCCCTCCAACAGGCTCTGTATACACCCGGATTGCTTGTTTCTGACTGTCCGTATTAATGCCTGGGCGACATAGTACTGTTCAGTGTTTACCTCACGGACTAAAGCAAATAGCGTTATTCCTGGATCATGGTGTTTGCCGTGTGACTTCCCAATAGCGCAGACATAGTTTTCACATTGCGAGGGTGTTTTTGTTTGTTGCTTTTTACAACCCCTAGTCGACGGATTAAAGATAATGACTGCCTGCGAAGTTAGAGGATCAAAGACAAAACTTAACGGATGTTTACATCAAATAGATAGAGCTCAATAGCTAAAAGGTGCCTTTAAGAGGCGTTGTTACGAAAAAAGCGCTGCGAAATGTTTAAAACACGATATTACCCTATTTGTTTAGGACGTCCAATTAACATGTTCAGCAGATCTAACTAAGGTGTTTTTATCAGGAATATGTATTCTTTTAAATAGACATAGCGCAAGTAGATTACCTCAGAAATTAATCATTACGTCTTAAGAAAATGTCTATTAACAAACTTTTTCTTGTAAATCTGACCATCATACGCACCAATTGTCCGTTATAATGCTTGAACATGCGTCTAATGTTCAATGTTTCGCTTTCGGACGAAATAAAACAGAATTTCTCTTTATGGCAGCGCTTTTTTTGTCATGTCCTACGAGAAGTTCTGACAAAGATAAAAATTATTTGGCAGAAAATCGCAACTCCTAAACAGATACATTAATGTAACTAGGTATCACTGGATCCTCCCGATTGTGCAGGCACACTTTGTTATTTCGAGGTATATGTAGTGAACACAGTAAACACGAAATGTAACTAACTTGTTGTAACTAATACTTTCTGTTTGAACTTACCGAAAATAGAATCCCATAAAACGATAAAACAACGAACCTATGAAAAAGGAAAAGACATATTAATTTACACTTTTACACTTCAGAATCTGTCCGTTATAATGCCTGAACATTTGTGAAGTGTTCAGAGTTTCGCTTTCGGACGAAAGTAAAAGGAATTTCTTCATTCAGGCGTGTCTTCTCTTTGACTTACGTCTTACAAGGAGTCCTGACAATATTTTTGTGTTTCCTGGCAATATGTTGACATAGCAAATGGGTATTGCGACGTTACTGTGTGATTTCCTTCCTGAATGTCCGTATTAATGCCTGGATGACCTATTTTGTCTAGAGTTTACCTCACGCACTAAAGGAAATTGCATTATTCCTGGAACACTTTTACACGCTGTCGTGTTTCCTCCTGAAAGTGCTGACGTATTTTTGAGGGTCCTAAATGTTCCTAGTGCTATACTTGTACCAACTTTACATTAATCAGTTTTGATATGTTGAACTTTGCTTTCAAATCAAGTAGGTTTATGTGAATGGTGATTTTTGTCTCGTCTATTAATGTAATTCTAGTAATGTATTCTTATATTAATGTAAAGACTGTACTGCACACTGGGCATTGTCAGCGAGTGATTTCCTTCCCTAATGTCCGTATTAATGCCTGAGCGATCTACACTCGTTCAGAGTTTACCTCACGGACTAGAGGAAATGGCATTATTCCTGGAACACGGTTGCTGTCGTGTCTCCTCCTGAAAGTGCTGACATATTTTTAAAGAATCTTAAATATTCCCAGTGAACTGCTATTCATGTACAAACCTTATATTTATCAGTTTTGATGTGTTGAACTTTGCTTTTAAATCTATGAGAATGCTGATTTACTTCAGATAATCAACGAAGTCAAAAAATAAATTAAGATGTGTGTCTTTTGTTTGTTAAAAATAGAAGTATTAACAAGAAGAAGAATAAATAACAGGATCGAAAATTATTTGTTTTTCTTTTAAATGTGAAATTCCTAAGGCGACACAATCCCGTTTTCATTTCATGCGTCTAGTTTGATTTGTTATAGCATATTAATTACGTGAAACGGATAATTTTCCGAGAGTATGTGGTAATATAATGCACCTTGCATTTGTATCATTGTGAACAAAGTAGAGGAGCGGGGGGAGTCTTTTCTAACGTCCGTTTGAATGCCTGGACGATACACTTTCCTTCAGTGTTGACCTCGCGAGCGAGACAAAATTGCATAGATTCTGGAACATGGTGTCTCCTGTGTGTCCTCCTGGTAGTGCAGACTCAGATGAAAGATATTTCCCTATGTATTCGGTTGATCTAATATTTCTTACACTATTAGATACGTTTTCATAAAATATAACTTCGTAATTGTGCTTATCACAAGAGAAAACTACCGTAGAAATAATTTGTAAAAAGAATATGATTATAAGGTACTTTTGTTCAACACCTGTTTATCGTTCCTTATCATTATTGTCCGTTATAATGCCTGAGCACAAGTCTAATGTTCAGAGTTTCGCTTTCGGACTAAATAAAATAGTATTTCTTTATTGCTGTCGTGTGGTCTTTGTACTCACATTACGTGTATGAGAAACACTAACAATGTTTTGAGTAGCATTTCGTTGAGTTGCTTTCAAATCAAGTAGGTTAATGGGAATGGTAATTTATGTCTCGGCTATTAATGCATATAGTAACAGGTAGGCACTTGCACACTGGGCATTGTCAGTGAGTGATTTCCTTTCTGAATGTCGTATTAATGCCTGAGCGATCTCTTTCGTTCAGATTACCTCACGGACTAGAGGGAAATGGCATTATTCTGAAACACGGTTGCTGTCGTGTTTCTCCTGAAAGTGCTGACATTTTTTAATGAGTTCTTCAGTGAACTTGGTATTCTTGGACAAGCTTTACATTTAGCTGTGTTGATGTGTTGAACTTTTCTTTCGAATCAAGGAGGTTTATGGAATGGTGAGTTTTGTCTCGTCTATTAATGCAATTCGTAGTAACAGTTTGGTACTGCAAAGTGGGCATTGTCAGCGAGTGATTTCCCTCCCGAATGTCCGTATTAATGCCTGAGCGATCTACTCTCGTTCAGAGTTTACCTCACGGATAGAGGAAATTGCATTATTCCTGGAACATGGTTGCTGTCGTGTCTCCTCCTGAAAGTGCTGACATTTGTAATGAGTTCTAAATATTCTCTGTAAACTGCTATTTGTTGGCATGGGCGTTAAACTTTCAAATCCTGTAGGTTTAGGGTAATTTAATTCAGATATTCAACGAAGTCATAATATGAATTAAAATGCGTGTGTGTTTTTCCTTTAAAAATAGAAGTATGATCATCAACAAGAAGAAAAAATAAGTTCGAAACATATTTTTTTTCTTTTAAATATAAAATTCCTAAGTTGACACAAGTCCATTTTAATATTTGTATATGCGTCTAGTGAGATATCTCTTGGCGTATGAATTACGAGAAATTACATTAATCGATTTACATTACGATGAATTGTATAAATTTATGGATTTGTATAAATTTCCAGTGGATCTGCGTAACTTCTACCTACTCTGTCAGTGTTTATATATTACACTGTGATTGCAAGTTGATGAGGAAATGGTGAGCTAACTCAGATACTCAACAGATGCGATAGAAAAATTAAGTTGCTTTCAGTGTTGTTTTTTTATCAAAAGCGTACGAAGAATAAAGCGTAACGTGTTCAGATTTTTTTTGTAAGTTGTGAATCGGACATCGCCACAAGTTTGTTTTGCATCCTGAATATGCGTGTAGTTTTGAGTTCTATTCCCTCCTGGCTTATGAGAAAGGAACAATTGTCTGATCGGTATACGGTCATCTAATGGGGGCTGTATCTGTGGCAAGCATTAGATTCTGTTCTAGATGTCCGTAATAATGCCTGGGCGACGTACTCTCGTTCAGAGTTTACCTCACGGATCAGAAGAAGTTGCATCAATCCTGGAACATAGTCTTTATTGTGACCTCCTTAAAGTGCAATCAAAAAAGTGGAAATCTAATATATTTCTATAAATATAACGAATGTCGATCAAATTTAAAATGAGAGTGGGGCATTAATGAAATCCGATAAAAAGATTTCATTAAGTTTGCATGAATGTAGATAGTACTCGTACAGAATTTCTCACGCACAAAAATTATATTGAACTACATTGAAAATTATAATGCGAGATGGATAGTTACTGAAAGTGACAAAGAAAATAATACGCGTCAGTTGGATTTTTTTTAAAAAACTAACATATTTATGACTACATTTTATTTCTTTACTTTATGTGAAATTACTAATCACATGGAGGAAAAACTACAATGAAAAACTTAGTAAAGTCTAGAAGGTTGGTTTGAGGAAAAGAAAGTGTGGCTATCCGGAAAATGCACGGCCATGTCACTTGATAATTTTTTACCAAAAATTTCTCTCCTTTAACATGTGCTCTCTAATGACTCCTCCTAGGTCCGTTATAATGCCTGAATGCGTATGCAGTGTTGAGTGTTTCGCTTTCGGACGAGAGAAAATATATATTTTTATTACGCTCTTGAGCTGTTGCGGCTCATGGCATTAAGAAATGTCTGACAATTTGTTGAGATATCGGTTAAATAAATATATATCAATGTGGATTACGATTACCCATAATCGTGTAAGTCTATTCTCATTTCCTTTCTGAAAGTCCGTAATAATGCCTGAGTGCCCTGCTGACACACAGTGTTTACCTCACGGACTAGAGGAAATTGCATTGATCCTGGACTATGGTGTGTGCTGTGGGTCCTCCCGTGCAGAGAGAAATACTAGAAATTCGTTCATCTTTTAGAAACTAAGCACAGATCTCATAACTTATGGAAACACGTTGAAAATTGTAGAGTTGCTTTCAAAATTAAGATTAATAATGGGCAATTAAAACAGAGAAAAAGATAAACTACACGTTTTAAATAGGATTTTCGAATACTTTTTAACAGAATAATTCTCTACAAATGGTATCAAGAAAAATCTACAATGGTAGAGCTGGAAATGTCTGAAAATTTTGTTCGCGGGAAAGAGTAGGCACTCTGAAAAGTGTGCATACAAATGTGTGTAATATTTTGGATCGAAAAGCAAATGTTTTTTCTTGTGAATTGACTCTCTAATCACAACTACTATGTCCGTTATAATGCCTGAATGCCTATCTTGTGTTCAGTGTTTCGCTTTCGGACGAAAGGAAATAGATTTTTTATGGTGGTTGTGAACTCTTTTGCCTCATAACCTTCGGAAAATTCTGACAATTAATGAATGTTAGCTAAGTGTGTTATCATTCAAAGTAATTGAATCGTAGCGTTTGTATTCTTGTGATTTTATTGCTCTTTTCTTCTCTAAGAGTCTGCAATAATGCCTGAGTGCCGTGATTGTCACACAGTGTTCACCTCACGGACTAGAGGAAATTGCATGGTTCCTGGAATATGGTGTGTGATGTGGGTCCTCCCAATAGTGTAGATAGAGTTATTAGGAATTCATAGATCTTTTAAAAATCTAGCATAGTATTCATATCTAATTGGGTCACATTTGATAGATTGAGCTGTTTCAAAATTATGATGATTAAGGGTAATTCAAAAGCAGACAATAAAGATTAAAAGGAACATTTTTCAATTAGAATTTTCGAAAACATTTTAACAAAATAATGCTCTACAAACCCAATCAAGAGAAATAGAAGGAAACCCTGGTAATGTCTGAATATTTTGTTCGTGGAAAAGACTGGCCACTCTTAAAGTGTATGGGCAAATATATATAATTATTTTGGATCGAATAGGAAATATTTTTCTTCAAAATTGACTCTCTAATGCCCACAACAACTAAGTCCGTTATAATGCCTGAATGCATATCCAGTGTTCAGTGTTTCGCTTTCGGACGAGAGAAAATAGATATTTTTATTAGGCTTGTGAGCTTTTGTGGCTCATGATCTTAGGAAATCTCTGACAACTAGTTGTTATCAGCAAAATATCAAAGAAAAAGGATGTCAATATGGATTGGATGGAATGATCTGTGTTCATGTATCTCAATTAGCCCATTTCGCTACTGACAGTCCGTATTAATGCCTGGGCAACATTATTTGTCTAGAGTTTACCTCACGGACTAGAGGAAATTGTATGGTTCCTGGATCATAGTTCTTTGCTGTGAATCCTCCCGATAATGCAGACATACGTATTACGACTTCGTAGGTATTTAAAAAATTTAGTACAGTAGTCATACCTTGTTGGTCACGTTTACTATTTTGAACTGTTTTCAAAGCAATAATGAATGATGGGCAAATAAGAAGAGTTGTGATTCTTTTACCTCAACTTGGAAAATCGCTGACAACTATGGAATGTTAGGTAAGTATGTGGTCATTTAAAGTTATTGAATCATAGGGTTAGTATTCGTGTAATTTTGTTGCCTCGTATCCTTTCAGATGATTCGTAAAAGCTCCTTGCAAGAAAAAAGTTTTAGTCTGGCACTACTACAGTGCGTATTCTTAAACAAAATTGACACGGTCGCCAATGACCTTAGCGTTTGAAGCGCCCTGAAACCCTAACCATTATCATCATCATCGGTAGAAAGAATACGGATTTTGTGGGTTACTTTTACCCGTGTCGTAGGAAAACCTCAACAATGTTTCAAGCAGAATTTTGCAATCTGATAAAGATTGAACCGGTTTTGCAGATTATTCTAAATGGCCGTAATACAGTGTGGGCTATGTAATTGCTTCCAGCGTACCTCACACGAAATTACATTCATCCCGGAACAGAGTCTCTGTTGTGTGGCTTTTCTCAAAACAAAACCATCTTAATATTTGACGATGGTCTATTTCAAAAATATACCTCTCATTCAATACTGTTATAGCCACTATTAATGTATTCATAAGTACACTGAAGAGCCAAAACAACTGGTACAACCGTGCGTATTGAAATAAAGAGATCTGAAACAAATCGTAATTCGGAGCTACGGTCGGCAACCGTAATTGTATTAGCTCATGAATCCATGAAAAAGGAAAGACGTGACAATTTTTACTTTTGTCCTTCAGAATCTGTCCTCTATTATTCCGTTATAATGCCTGAACATTTGTGAAATGTGTAGAGTTTCGCTTTCGGACGAAAGGAAAAGGAATTTCTTCGTTGAGGCGTGACTTCTTTTTGTCACACATCTTACAAGAAATCCTGACAATATTAAAGTAATTTCTAGCGGTATGTCGTCATCGCAAATTCGGTGTTGTCACGTCAGTGTGATTTCTGAATGTCCGTATTAATGCCTGAGCGATCTACTCTCATTCAGAGTTCACCTCACGGACCAGAGGAAATTGCATCAATCCTGGAACATAGTATTTACTGTGGGACCTCCTGAAAGTGCAAACACAAATATAGCATTTGAAATTTTAAAAAAAAGTATACGTTGTTGCGTTCAAATTCAAAGTGAGATGGGGAAGGGCATTCAGAAATACGACAAACGAGATTTCATTAAGCAAAAATATACAACACTCATATCGTATTGTGCACGTGTGAAAGTATATTAAGCCGCTTTGAAAATTATAATGATGGACGTAAACTTACTTCCTAAAGAAATAAAACAATATCCTCTTGTAGGAATTTTTGAGAAAACCAACTATTTTTTTACTAATGGTATTTCCTGATCTTGTGTGAAATAACTAATATGATGACGGAAAAACTACTATTGGAAATTCTAGATAGATTAAGGAACACAAAGTGCTCTCCCAACAAATGTACGAGCGTGTGTACTTGTATAATTACTTACTTGTAGGTCCGAAAAAAAAGTTTTTCTATAAATGTAATCTCTAATGATAACCAAGTCCGTTATAATGCCTGAATGCATATCCAGTGTTCAGTGTTTCGCTTTCGGACGAGAGAAAATAGATATTTTTATTCGGCTTCTGAGCTATTGTGGCTCATGATCTTAGGAAATCTCTGACAACTAGGGGATATGAGCGAAATATCAAAGAAAAAGGATTTCAATGTGGATTGAATGGAATGATCTGTATATCTGTTAGTGTATCTCAGTTGCCACATTTCGCTTCTGACTGTCCGTATTAATGCCTGGGCAACATTATTTGTCTAGAGTTTACCTCACGGACTAGAGGAAATTGTATGGTTCCTGGATCATAGTGATTTGCTATGAATCCTCTCGATAATGCAGACATAGTTATTAGGACTTCATAGGTCTTAAAAAATCTAGTAGAGTAGTCATACCTTATTGGTCATGTTTAATACGTTTAACTGCTTTAAAAACTATAATGAATGGTGGGCAATTAAAGAAAGTTACGTTGTTTTCAAATTCTCAAAATCGCACGCCGGAATATACGAATCTCAAATCACTACGAATATTGTGTTGAACTTTGCTTTCAAATCAAGTAGGTTTATGTGAATGGTGATTTTTGTCTCGTCTATTAATGTAATTCTAGTAATGTATTCTTATATTAATGTAACGGATTGACACTGCAAACTGGGCATTGTCAGCGAGTGATTTCCTTCCCTAATGTCCGTATTAATGCCTGAGCGATCTACTCTCGTTCAGAGTTTACCTCACGGACTAGAGGAAATGGCATTATTCCTGGAACACGGTTGCTGTCGTGTCTCCTCCTGAAAGTGCTCACATACTTTTAAAGATTCTAATTGTTTCCAGTGAATTACCATACTTACCATTTTTTTTATCAGTTGATTTGTTCAATTTTGGTTCCAAATCTTAGAGCATTATAGAAATTGGTCAATTCAGAAAACCATCTAATGTTTCAAATGCTTTAAGTGTTATTTTTTTAAGTACGAAATATGAATAAAAAATGTAACGTTTTGGACAACTCCATTTGTCGCAAAAAGTTGTGATTTCGACATGGCGCACGTCCGGGTTAACTCCTTATCATGGTCATCTAATGCAGACTGTATCAGCATCGTGTGTTTCGCAGAGCGTCAAATTCTGTTCTAATATCCTCATTAATGCCTGCGCGACCTACTATCGTTCAGAGTTTACCTTACGGACAAGGGGCAATCCTGCATCAAGCCTGGAACATAGTCTGTACTGTGCGACCTCCTGAAAGCGCAAACATAAATTTTTCTTTTCTTTGTTTGGTTTCCTACGTCCGTTATAATGCCTGAATGCTCAGTGTTCAGTATTTCGCTTTCGGACTACAGAAAATCGATTTTTGGAATGTTGATAACGAGCTGTAATGGCTCATAATCTTCAAAAAACTTCGGATAAACGAATTTTATTGCTGCAATACAGTGGCATCCAAATTGTATTGAATTGTCTAGGCTGTGTAAGCTGTGAGTCACATCACTGTTCTAGTCCGCTCTGAGTGTCCGTATTAATGCCTGGACGATCTATTTTGTCTAGAGTTTACCTCACGGACTAGAGGAAAATCCATGGTTCCTGGAACATGGTGTCTTCTGTGGGTCCTCCCGACTGTGCGGACACAATCGAAGTTACTATTTCGAAATATGTCTAGTGAAAATAGTAAACACGAATTATATTGTGAAGTTGAATCTAATCCGTTCTATTTAAACTTATCGTAATTGTATTAGCTTATGAAACCATGAAAACTGGAAAGATATCGCAGTTTACACTTTTACACTTCAGAATCAGTCCGTTATAATGCCTGAACATTTGTGAAAAGTTCAGAGTTTCGCTTTCGGACGAAAGAAAAAGGAATTTCTTAATTAAGGCGTGCCGTCTCTTTGACTTACGTTTTACAAGGAGTCCTGACAATATTAAAGTAATTTCTAGCGGTATGTCGTCATCGCAAATTGGGTGTTGTCACGTCAGCGTGATTTCTGAATGTCCGTATTAATGCTTGAGCGATCTACTCTCGTTCAGAGTTTACCTCACGGACTAGAGGAAATTGCATTATTCCTGGAACACGTTTACACGCTGTCGTGTTTTCTCCTGAAAGTGCTGACATTTTTAATCAATCGTAAATATTATCAGTGAACGTCTATAGTTGTACAAACTTTACATTTTTCATTTTAGATTGTTGAACTTTACTTTCAAATTAAGTAGGCTTATGAAAATGCTGATTTATTTAAGATATTCTACGAAGTCAAAGAATAAATAACAGATTCGAAAATTATTTTTTTTTCTTTTAAATAAAAAATTCTGAAGTCGGCACAAACCCATTTTCATTCTGTGGGTCTTATTTGATTTGTTGTGACGTATGAATTACGAGAAACGGATAATTTTCCGAGAGTATGTGGTAATCTAATGCACCTTGCATTGGTGTCATTGTGAACTTAACAGAACATCGGATTCTTTTCTAATGTCCGTAATAATGCCTGGACGATCTACTGTCGTTCAGGGTTTACCTCACGGACGAGACAAAAGTGCGTGGATCCTGGAGCATGTTGTATGTTGTGTGTCCCCCTTATAGTGCAGACTCAGAGGAAAGATAGTTCCCTAGGTATTCGGTTGACCTAATATTCTTACTATATTAGATACGTTTTCATAAAATATTATTTCGTAATTGTGCTGGTCACAAGAGAAAACTACCATAGAAATCATTTGTAATAAGAATATGTCTATTAAGGTACTTTTTTTCAACACTTGATTATCGTTCATTATCATTATTGTCCGTTATAATGCCTGAGCACAAGTCTAATGTTCAGTGTTTCGCTTTCGGACTAAATAAAATAGTATTTCTTTATTGCTGTCGTGTGGTCTCTGTACTCACATTACGTGTATGAGAAACACTAACAATGTTTTGAGTAGCATTTCGTCATCATATTAGGTGGGCTCGGTGTTGCAATTTCGGGTTGTTTGTCGTACCAGGTTGTGTTTGTAAATGTCAATAAAATGGTTCCATGCTGATACCGAGATTACCTTACGGACTAGAAAGAATTGCATTTCTTCAAAACGAAAGAGGAATATGAAATACGTAAGGAGTTCGTAGATACTTTCAGATATTTCTACAAACACGAATCACATTACGGGGTTTCCTGTAGTGCAGTGCAAGAAAAATGGTATTAAGTGATATATTTTTGTATATTTTTTCCGTGCCGTTCATTTAGCTCTCAATTGCCCCACGTGTAATTTTGTTGTCTGTTGATCAATCAATTAATTCAATCGTGTTTCCGGGGAAGTGAACGGATAAGGTCATTTGACACGTAAGTGTAGTGCATGTTTTTTATTGGGGGAGGTGGCGGTGTTAAAAGCGTAGGCTTCCGCGGTCGGTGTTAACATCTTCGCTGACCGGGAGACGCCGCGTCTTAGGCACAAGTGCCAACGTTTTGTCCGCCGCACTGCGACCTTCCTCAGGGCGAAAGCCTGCGGTGGTGTTCTCCCCCCCTCCGCTGAATGACGAGATCGGGAGTCGACATACACGTCGGCGTCTAAGTATTCCCAATTTCGGTATCTCCACGTTTGAAATTGTTGTAAAATTGTACGTTGTATTAAATAATTGTACTTATTGTATCGAATTATCGTTGAGAAAGTCCATTCTAACGCCTGAAATATTGCTGTTTCAGGTTAAAAATCGGACGAAAGGAAACTGCATTTTGGAAGAAAAATCATGTTGCATACGCCTCATGATACTTTGAGAAAATGATACAACCTGTATATTTTGGATATATTATATGCAATGTTATTTTTTCTCACTCTATAATGAACCGAAATAATTAATTATCATAATTCGGAAAAAGTTATGCTTTTATCATGTTTTAAAAAAAATATCACTCGTGCAGCTATGTGAGTTGGCGATTGCATTTTGGTGTGACCTTATTTTGTAATTAAAACTGTCAACAATCAATTTCAGACAAAATCGAGTTCTCATATGCAAAGTTATATGGCACAAGTGTTGCACATGCAGCCGATATTGATTTTTAACAGCGAGATCATTCTGTATCATCTAACGTTTATTTATCAAAAATCGTGAAGGATGTACCTTCTAAGTTGAATCAAATTACAAAATATGAGTGGAGAATGAGAACTATCGGTAGGTTTTGTCGGGGTTCTGTCTTCGAATCAAATTACGTAGCAACAGCCAATAAAATGGATTTCATTTCGGCGGTGTCGCCGGCCACATAAAACAAGCTGTATTCTTCATCCTAAAGGGACAATCTTCGTCGAGTTCAATGTTATATCACTCTTTTTCATAGATATACGTTCATCCCAAGTATGCTAATGTTGTGATTTGACGTTTTTCTCAGAGTAGTTCGCCGAGATCTTCGCGCTTGTGGGACAAATTACAATTGTTACATCAAGTCTAAAGCTGGCTCACATTATTAAACAAAATAATTTTATATTTAATGGAGTAAACAATGTTATCACTTCATAATTCATTTATTTATAATATAATGCTTTTGTATAAAACTCAACATAAATTGTGCCATATAAACACACACACACACACCCTGAAAAAAAAACTAATGATGCTACAATAGCACATCTCGGCGGGACCTAAAATTTTATCGCCTGTTTCGTCGCCCAAGAAATTTCTCCTTTCTCCGCTAACTTGTGAAAGGAGCGTAGGGAAATTGCGTGGTCAGACAGAAGAGCGGGCCTCGTGGCCTAAGTCCCGTCACATAAGTTAAGGCATAAATTCAATTCAATACGTTCTCGCATTATTTGTAACATTTTCCATTTTCGAAAATTCTGACTTCAACACAAAAGAGGTCTGCGTCATATCTAAGCGTCCTTTGCTCTAAAATGAAAAAAAGGGAAGAACACAATTTGGAGCTGTTTGTGAGGTTTTTCTCTATAAATTGCATTAATTTCAAGTTGAAATTACAAGAAAGCTACTCTTTTTTTTATCTCGAATGCTTGTTCTTTCTTCAAGATCTGATTTTTGGAAAAAAGAATTTTCCCGACGCGCAGGGTTCGCCCGCTCCGAGTCGCACTCATTCCGAGCTCGGCGGGAACCGAGGAAGGCCTTCGCGTTGCACCGGTAACGACGTTGCGCGTGTAATGAAGCGGGAGCCCCGTCCAATGAGCAGCCTCCTCCCCCCTCCCCACCGCCTTCGACGTCTCGTATCCAGTGACTGCGCCATTACGCTCGGGCAAGGAGCTCTCTCGGATGGCTCGCTGTACAACGACCGCGAGGAGCATCGGTGGCTTAGAACGCACGAGCTACAGGGTTGCTGGAGTTGCAGTTTTCACGAGTATCGAAAGTCATTATCATGTAATTCCTACACAAAGGGACCGTCGCAGACTGGGAAGTCCTGGGTTCTAGTCCGGACGGTGGCGGATTAGCGACTCTAGCTTCATATGTCGCATTCGGTCGCTGTCTGGAGAAGAATTGTAACGGCCGGCTGATCTGATCGGTAGTTTTCTGTGGATTCTCCGATCAACACCAGGCATACACCGGAACAGTATCCTAAAAAACGGGGAACACGCATTGGCGAAATTTTATGGCCAGTTGAAAAAGGCTTAACATTGCCAAATCATGAAGGTTAGAAACTCAGCTACTCAGAAGCAGACGCGTCTTCGATTATTGTAAATCTAGATATTTACGAGAATATCGGTGTACGAAATTGTGACCGTTAAGGTATTTACGTGTAATTCTTTGTGTTATGATGACGTATGATGTATTATACAGAATAACGTGAGGCAGCCGATGGACTCAACAATTCATTAAAAAGGGGTCGGTGAAGGAGAAAGGTTGGGAAACGCTGCTTTAGATAGAGTGCCGGCTGCAGGCAGGGCAGACCTGATCGGGCCGGCTGGTCAAGGAGCCCGATTATGAGACCGGTAAAAAAAATTGAAAAAAATAGAACTCCAGAAAATTTTCATCGTAATTGTATAAGTCGCGATTCAGTAGTCGGGTCGCTCACACAATTTTCAATTATTTTTTTTTCTTCTTAAATAGTTACTTATATTCATTACTTATAAGGTAGGACTCTATGAAATGAATCAAATGACGCTCACATTAAAATAGGTTCTACAGAAATTCATATTTTTAAGTCGTGTATTTAACATGTTCTATCAAACTAAACACAACTTTTTTAGTTTTTTAAGCTCCCTGTGGAAGTGGTATTATTTTATCTCTAAATACTTTTACTTAAAACTGTTATTTCAAATGTATTTGTCAGAATTTTTTCTTCCTTTTGTTATATATTGAAATAAATAAAATTACTCGTATAGTTTCTTGCTACAACTTTCACTTCATCTTTTTTTTTGAGGGCGTGTCTTCATTTCAGCATTGCCCCGCGGTCCGAAATTGTGTAGCTCCGGCACAGTTTAAATAACACGACGCCTTTGTGTGGAGAGAGAGACGCAAGTTGTAATGAAGTCGTAGGCTTCCGCGACCAGAGTCATGTGGTGATCTGGGCTGTCCGGTGACGCCGCGTCGAAGGCTGAGTTGCCACGTTTCGACCACTGTCGGTCTTCCTCATACCACGTACCAACCCTGAGGAAGACTGCGACAGGATGGTCGAAACGTCGGCAACTCAGCTCGACGCGGCGTCACCGACAGCCTAGATCAACCCAGAGACGCAAGTTGACTGCCGGACTCACAAAGTCGCACCGGTGCGAAAGGTCTCGCTCCATCCATATTTACTGCTTACTCTTCTTTATGTGCATGAATGATGAGCACGTGGACATCTGACAATCAGATCCTTTCTGCCCTTCCCCGTGATGTTTGACCTCGTCGTTTTCCTCGTCCGCATCCGTTCGACGCTTGTCTCTCTCTATTTTTATCTTATACGCGCAGTTGAAGGGCGATCTTTTTTGTCGCCAGCCAAGTGAGATAATTTTGATGTGGCGTGAATATAGTTGGGTGGATGTTGATGAATGGCATGGCTTCGAGATTTACCTCCTGGTGGGACTTTGCTGAATACATTTTAAGCTTCAGGTTATGAATACGCTGCACAGAAAAAAAGAACCGTTGGAGTATACCAGATCCATGATACAGTAACAAGGAAACTTGTTACAGTATCATGGATCTGGTGTACTCCAATGGTTCTTTTTTTTTTCGGTGTACCATCGTGTCAAACTGGTCTGTTTTGTAAGATGCGCCTACTTTGTCATATTAAATACAAGAAATATAAGCCCAAACACAGTGAAGTTGAAATACAATAAAATTAATAACAATGTACTCGCACTCCGAAGTATTTGGTCTCATCAGCCCATTAATAATTTCGTTCTCATGTGTCTTCTGAACTCCTTATTTCTTCGACTTGCGTTTTGAAGCCAAAACGCTTTATGGTAATGGAAACTTCTGAATGATTGATTTCGCCTCGTCAAACATGTAAACTAATTCTCGTGTGTTCTCCTTCGCGTTCTGGGTCCACGCCCTTTAATGTCGATGGCTTCACAAGGGCACTTGGAGGACTCGAGTTCATTGCAGGTCGAGGACTGTGGACATTACTACGAGTGAATATGCAGTCGCACGTGTTATCGAGGTCGAAATCTTTGGGGTTAGCTGTTTATAACGGGCCGATGCATGCTGGATTTTTTGTTCTTGTTTTTGAGTGCTGGGAGAAGACAGTTTTTAGGTTTATTTTGTTAGGCTTCTTAGAATTGGTGCTGAGCTTGCTGTGCATTAATATAGTTAAAAAATTATTTGTAATGTGTGAAGTAAATATCGAGAGACACGAGTTCTTTTTCGAATTGACGATTAATTTTGTAGAATCTAACACGTATTCGGGACTTTAGTCCTGCACTTATAATTAGAATTCCTTCGTTTTCCCATCGACTGGTTCCGTTTGGTTCGAACTTAACTATTCGTGAGTGATGTCGGTCCATGGGATGCAAAGAATACGTCTAACGGAATAACGAAATGATGGAGAGTTTGTCTGTATTAGCAGGGCTGTTTCACATTTATTCCCCGTACAGAAATATCAGCACAATATGCAATTTTCATAGTTGTAGTAATTGCAGAATTTTAGCTCTTGTAAAAATGCGTGTACGAAAGATGAAGGAAATAATTGGTCACTGTTCAGTGTGTGGAGCAATTACATACACACTTCTTTACTTTTTTCGTTTTTCTCCTAGACCTTTCCTTGTTTGCTGGCGCCATCTACCTTTAACGCTCTCCCCCTCTTTTCTCCGCCCTCCCTCTCTGCTCTCGACATCCTCTCCACCCGCACACTTCCATTTTCTCCTCCCTCTTTCGACCATCTGGTTACACTTCCTTCCTCGACCTCTGTCCACATTTATCTCTTCTCTCCTTTTTCATCTCTCGTCTCTCCTCTACATTAATTTCTCCTCTCTCCTTTTCGTTTCTCTTCTCTCCCCCACCTTGATCTCTCTTTTCTCATCCACCTTTGCCTCTCTTTTCTTCTCCTCCTTTATCTCTTTTTCTCTGATTCATCTATTTTCTCTTCCCTCCTCTTCTCTCCCTGCTATCTTAACTCTTCTGTTTTATCTTTGTCTTATTTTCTCTTTCTCTCTAGCTCTCTGGTTCCTCTTTTCCCTCTCTTTGGGTCTTGCTGTTGGGCCTTTTTCTCCCTCCGTCTACGTCTTTCCTTTCTGCTCAGTACACCCGTTTGCTTTCGTCTCTCTCTCTCTCTCTCTGTCTCACTGCCTCTCGCTCTCTCTCGCTCTCTGTCTCTCGCTCTCTCTGTCTCTCTCTCGCTCTCTGTCTCTCTCTTTCTCTATGTCTCTCTCTGTCTCTCTATCTGTGTCTCTGTCTCACTGCCTCTCACTGTCTCTGTCTCACTGTCTCTCGCTCTCTCTCGCTCTCTGTCTCTCTCTCTCTCTGTCTCTCGCTCTCTGTCTCTCGTTCTCGCTCTCTCTCTCTCTCTCTTTCTCTATGTCTCTCTATGTCTTCGCGCCTGATCCGCACGCATTAGCACGCGGGTGCCATCCGTCCGTCCGTGCGGACGCTGCAGGCGTGGGTGGTTTTCGTCGTCGGCGGCGTCCCTAGCAACCGAAACTCGCGTATTGATGGAGGCCTGAGGAGAGCACGCGGGCGGCTAGGGCGCGTCCGGATCGGAGATGACGACGGGACGGACGTATTGACGACACGCGGCCCCGCCTGCCTCCCCCCCCCCCTCCCTCTTCCCGCCGCTCCCCATGTTGACCTGTCGCCCGGCGCGTGCTCCCCCCCCCCTGCCCCGCCCGCCAGGCTCTCCTCGCTGCCTTGCCTTATTCTTTATTCCGTGCGCCTCGCACGTGTCTCATTCCAATACTCTTAATCGTGATGACCGGCCTCAGTCGAGCTCAGAGCTCTTTGCCGCTGACTGCATTGGCTCTCACCAGGAGGTCCCAGAGTTTGAGTTCTGAGGGTGGCGGATTTTCGGCGCTAGCTTGTCTGCTAGATCGAGTTCAGCCGCTGTCTGGAGGAGAATTCTAGCGGCCGGCTGCTGTGAATGGTAGTTTTCCGTTGTTTCGCCGGTCAACACCAGGCGAACGCTGGGGTAGTAACCAAACGAGCTACTGACCGCGCGCTAACGTTCCTCCCTCTCCCTTGTTCTGTCATCTCCCCTTACACACATTCTTATACTTAATAAACTACGGTACCACACATGTCGGGGGCATACAGCTTGGCTCGTCTGTGCAGCGCCCAGCTGGTGGGTGATACCTCGTTGGGGAAAACCATGAGTCGCAGTGCAGATTGGTGGGGCTTCTGACCATCCAGCGGGGCAAGAACACCGCAAACTCCGTGATAAAAACACGCTCTACACTTAGGCGACTAGTGACTACTGCAGTAGACGCGCTCCGAAACACCAGTTCAATGAACTAGGGTGAAATAAAAGATCTGAGGTAATGTCATAAGTGAATAGTCCACGCGGAAGGGTTCGAAAGTATGAGTAGAAGCGCGTGTAATTAAACAATGCATATAAATATTGTTATGGAAGTGATTTTGAAATACCTGAACGTTGTGGATGTAGCTTTTGCTCCTAACCACGAAATTCACCGAACGAAGGTCGATCGTTGCTGACCAGACAACGACCGTGTTTGCGTTTTAGAGGTGGAGTCCAGTGAGGAGCTTTATACAAAATGCATATTTTGAAACGGCATTTGCAGTTACTCGTGGTCCACCACCATCACCACAGCGTTTATCAGCTACGGAAACACATCGTGATAATGACCACGCGTTGTTCCGACGCCGCACGAGCTGACTGCGAGGGAATGCACGGCCTCAGCAAGCAGTCGAGCTTTCTTTCGACCGTCATTTAAATTTTTTACCCCAAGGGCTTTCAACCTTTTAAACCTTTAAGAACCTACAGGTTTTCTTGAAGGGGCAAATAAAACAGTTCATCAAAGCTTTTTTGTACTCAATTCGAAAAATTATTGAAACACTCAAAAATATATGAAATAGAGTGATTGTTATATAATATTAATAATTTAACACCCAGGTATTCTTTTTTTCTTTTTGGACAATCACTGTGCAAAATTATCGAAAACAATTCATTCTTCACGTATTCTGAAACACGAGTTTCGCGTAATGCAATTTTTCGCAGCCTGAAAATAAAAAAATCCTATTTATGTGTGTGTTTGGTTTTGGGAGAAAGATCAATTGAACTGAGGGGGTGGACAAGAAAAGTAAAAAGAAGGATAAATGGGCATTATCATTCGATTCGCAAGGCTAAACTCAAAGCCCGAGTACACAAAGAAAAACATATTATATATATATATATAATATATATATATATATATATATATATATATATAATATTTCAATAAGCCAATCCACTACTCCTAACCCAATGAAAAATTCTGTACACAGACTTCCATTTTATGTATATTTTGGCTGAGCAAATAGTGATCACCCTGTCGACATTCCAAGGAACCCCAGAGTTCCGCGGAACCCAGCTAAAAGACCCGTGATTTACCCGGCTGCCGGCGAAAGCAAAGAAGGGATATCGTGTTGGGCTGTTGATCTTACAAGTGGGGTTATTCACCTCCATCGCTCAAGATACTTGACCGTTTATAATCTGGTATCGCCAGAGTATGTATTGTCCCTGGAGTGTCTTAGGTTCTGATTTCATAAGTAATGTTAATTTAAAGAAATTGTAAAGGTAAATTTTAACAATATGGCCGGCGAATCGTCGGGATACTTGTCTTCATAAATGCTTTCTTCACGGCTAATCTCGCTACTATATCAATGAGTAGAATTCAGAAAGTTCACTATTTTATTACAATGACTTGCGAAAAATCGCCCTTTTTACAGTCATTTAATTTTTTGAAGCATGGTACTAAATTAAAGAATATAAAAGTATTTGCAGGTGTATGGTGGTAACACTTTTTACTTTGTGTTAGTAGAAGGCAGAGACGATGCTGTTTGTCCGGAATATCGTGGGTTTTTGTTTTAAAACCAAATATCGATTGAGTTAATAGCATCCACACATTTTGCGTTATCTGCTATCAAGTTTAAAAAATGTAGATATGAAAGAGAAAAGGGAAATGTTGACCGTGCACAGTATTGGCCTTCATTTACTCCACTTAACAAGCACGCGCCATCTGTTCTGTTTGGTATCAGTTCAATTAAAATTGCAGGAAAACAGTGGAATTTTGACGAATGCCACATGGACGTACGGTAGTTAAGAAGTGTGATTTCTTGGAACCAGAATCAGGCCAAAGCCCAAACGTGGCCCGAGAGTCATCGTATAGATAGGAGAAAGATGTTAGGGGCCTTTTCTATACGCATCACAAAGTCTTTAGACTAAAGCGCGGAAAGAAATGAAATAATTGAGAATACTCTTAATTGCCGTTGCAGAATAATGTCGAAATTAATTTTTTTTTGGTGTTGTAATTGTTAGAAAAAAATTGTTAATGCAAGAAATTGGAAGAAGCTTGTAGATATCGTGGTTAGAAAGAACTAATTACCAAAATAATCCACGCATTATAAATCCCAAAGGTAGGCGAGTCCCTAGGAGGCGGAGGTAGAAAGAAGCCTCAGTGTGAATGGAGAGTTCTCCCATGACAAGAAAAAGGCGGAGAAAAAAGAAAAAGGAGGAGGAGAAGAAAAAGGATATTCGTAAAACCAGCCATACTCTCATCTTTTAACACTGACGCACATCTTGTAACAATGTTATAATTAAATCACTATTATAAATCACAGGTAGACATATTT
>BOPP01000192.1:398072-412017 GCA_017312745.1 Gryllus bimaculatus | reverse complement strand
GCCTAGCCACATAGGATCAAGTAAGCTAATTTGTCTGTAATAATTACCTATTAAATAATAAATAAATAGTTTTCCCTTGTCTGCGCGTCAGCTTGCAGGGTTTTCCTCTCCGAAGTGTCTCCGTTTGTGCTGCACTGCCCCAGCCGGTACAAGCTGTAAGCTCCCGACGTGGTCGTATAGTGCATGTAAGGGGGAGAGGATGAGAAAATGATAAAGAAGGGAAGATCGCGCACGTACCGTGGGCCGCTTATGACTGTTGTGCATCGCCATTCGTCTTGTATTGATCAGAGAAGAGCAGCCAGAATTCTCCTTCAGACAGAGGCTGCATTGGATTCAGCTTTTGTGGCAGTAGAGTCGAAACTCCTTATGCTGGTGATACAAGAGACTGAAAGTAAGCAGTCCATTGCCCACTTTATTCAGTACTTGCTCCGTGGTCAAATGTCCATTTTATCTTAAAAACAAAACCCTCCAAGAATATGGATTTAAAATGTCTACTCAAAAATCAAAAGTCATGTCATTTCGAGGCAAGTATTCAGTAAGATCTAAAATGGCTATAGGAAACTACAATCTACATCAAGTTTCAAGGCTGTGATATTACCTTTAATGTAGATCATGCCCTGGAAGATAATCTAGTATAATTCCGAAATATTTGTGGAGTAATACACAACTATATGAGAATCCGAAGACGAAAGGAGACACGGCTTAAGTTTTACACGGCAATTGCAGTCCCCAACCTCATTTATGCCAGCAGAATATGCGTGAACACGAAAAATATCAAAAATAAAATGCAAAGTACAGAAATGAAATTTCTGCGAAACACACTAGGGTGCTCGCTACTCGGCAAGAAACGGAATTCTGGAATAATAAATGTTTTAAAAGTCAAAGAATTGTACAAAAACATTCTCGAAAATAAGTTTAAATTGTACAATCACGTATCAAGAACGCCAACGACCCAACTTTCAGTCATAGCTATGAACTATAGAACAGAAGGAAGAGGAGACATTGGTAGACAGAAGAAAAAATGGTGTCGGAACAGGCCACGTGACCTAACCCCTGTCGAAGAAGAAGTGAAAAAGAAGAATTCGAAAGTCCACTTGGATTCGTTAATGCAATATGTCTGTGCGAACGGGACGGGAGAGAGCGAAGGAAGGAAGGGTGGAAGGGAGGCGGACGAGCGTGCGTGCCTATTCGCACGTGCCCTCTCTCTCCTCACGCGTCCTCGGGACGCTGTGTGTGTGTGTGTGTGTGTGTGTGTGTGTGTGTGTCGCGCGGCTGACCCACTTCGCCCACCTCACACCTCCCCCCTCTCGCTCGCCCATCGCCCCTCGCGTGGATGGTCATCGAACACGGCGGCGAAGGGCAGAGGTGTGAGCACGAGGCGAGCGCTGCAGCGCCCTCGGGAAGGCACAGGAGACTGCGGCTGCGGTGGGCGCATCGGGCTCGTTTAACCAATTTGCGGCTTCAAACACGTAGACTATAATTTTACGTCTACGCGTGTTTTCTGCACGTAATCTACACGACTCTTTTTACGTTTAGACTACGTTCAGATAACGTTATGTGTGTAGACTTTATTTTCCCTCATCATATAACCCCAAAACATATGTAATGAGTAGTAATAGAAGAATGTTGAAATGTAATATTAAAATTTTTATTTTCGTTTCAATAAGTCAAACAAAATCTCCCACTCCTGATGAAGAAATGACCTCATCTCATGAAACCAGTAGGAACTTGTTTGCACATCAGACCACTCTGCATGCGACTCTTTCTCTCCAAGTGCAGTGTCACCAACATGGCGCGCAGAAATATTGTGCAGATCACTGATCTTGTCGATGTTTCACAGGGGAAAAAGGAAATTCTAGTTATATTAATGAAGTTCAGTATTTTTATACTACATCATATTATTTTCTGAATTAATATTTAACTTCGTACTACTCGTACAATTATATATAATTACACATGAATATGAAACTCACAGAGCACTTATTGGATTAATTGAGTTCTGGAAATATGCTGAGGAATAAATGTAACTGGTATATATTTTTAATTGTAGTTGGAAGCTGGTAGGTGGTGGCTAAGTCGGAATGGATGACTTGGGTTATTGTGCTTATTTTGCAGAATAAATTAGATAGCAACTATAGGTGGTAACGTCAATTCTTTGTGCAGTTGAATGAGATAGACCAGGGTGCATCATTAACAAATCTTGAAGAAATGATTTGATCAATCCCCATACATTAATAAAAATTAACTATTAACATCGGAACGTATAAGTAGTTCCTGAGATTATAATGTAGAAATTGCAATAAGACTAGTTCATATCTCATATGGAGGTTAGATTCAAGGCCTTTGGGTATTGGGAACTTTTGAACGGGAGTATAACATTATCAGCCACGATTCATTGATAAGTTCAATGCCTGATACTGAATGAACATATTTGAATAAAGCTGGGCAAGAAATAAATTTTCAACATATGAAATTATTTGTAAACCAGTTTACAGCGTTGGCGACGCCACATTTTACTACTATGTAGTATTGCTTTGGTTAAATTTAGTATAACCCAAATTATTATTGCTTAATCAATTTATTAATATTTAATTATTAAATCAATGTTTGCTTTGGGGGCAGAGCCTGGCCCTTGTAGATTCGCCCCTGCCCCACAAAATATATACATTTCTGTTGTCTACCTAGTGTACGTAGTGTAGATTACTTTTTTCTACGTCGTGTACGTAGTCTACGCGTTGTGTACGTGATTATGGACGTAGGCTATGAATCTTTACGCGTAGACGCACATCACTGGTCGAAGGCGTAGGATTCAGGGGTGAAAAAATCCTTCGTACGCCTTCCTTCAGAGAGAAAATAAAGCAGGCTGGCCCATGTTGTCCTTCGGAGGGGAAGTAAAGCCGGCTGACCCATGTTCGTAGATTTACTTGCATGTAAAAGATCCTCAAGCCTAAATGACGCCTCTGAGCTAAATTCAAATCGCCTGTTTCTCGCCCAAGAAATACCTCCTTTCTCTCCTAGTTGGTGAAAGGAGCGTAGCGAAATTTGCGTGGTCAGACGGAAGAGCGGGCCTGATGGCCCGAGTCTCGCCACCTAAAATAAGACAAATTCAATTCATTTCAATTCATGTTGTAGATTAACGTCATCTAAGATCAAGCTAAAAGAAGCCTCTAAACTAAATTCCAATCGCATGTGCGGTTACCCCAGTATTTCTTTTTTTCTTTACTAGATGGCGAAAGGAGCGAAGCGAAATTTGAGTGGTCAAATGGAGAAGCAGACCTGATAGCCTTTGCTTCCCCTCGAAAAATAAGGCATCATTGATTGATTGATTGATTTTTCTACAAATGACCATGCAAGAGCAATCCTAGATTGTACCGGTTATGAATCTGATGCAGCCACAACTTAATTTAGTGAGAGTATAATGCGGCAGCGACAATTGGCCATATACGAGCAAACATACGAATACTGTACGCCTGTTCTAAATCTGGCGCTGAGGCCGCGTTGTCATCACAAAGAAGTAGCAATCGGCAGCGAAACATTAGCAGACGGTACAGCCCTGGATTGCTCGTGTATGGCCAGTTTCATCGCTTTCTCATAGCCGTAGCTTCATTAAGAGGAGAATGCGACGACGAAAGATTTACAACCAGCACGGGCCGAGCTTGCTCGTGAATGGCCACTTTCAGAGTTCTCATGTCCGTAGTAAATCTGTCGCCTGTGCTACCCGAGCAAACTAGGGTTGCTCGTATATAGACGCCTTCAGATTTATTCGGGACTTTGTAAGTTGTCGTTGCAGCTTTCTTTCATGTGGGAAATAGAGAGATTTACAACGAGCGTGAGTCAACCTTGTAAGCTCGGCTTTATCGTATGTATTGCCACCTTAAAAAAGCTGGAACTGGAGGCTCAGCTGGTAGGTATTACGATAGTTTTGCCAGACTTTGAGAGTAGTGCCTCGAGATGCCACATGGAATTCCCTCTAAATGTAATTTTGGGAAATTGTAATGTCCTTAAATATTAACGGAAGTTTTACGTTATTTTTTTGGTGTTTCTCTTACCGATCATTAATTTTCTAAATATATTAGTCACTAATAAACAAAATGCATAAGTCAATTTCATTGGTTCTGGAGGAAAATGGGCTTACAAAGACGTTTGAAGATGAATATGGCTAATGCATTGTCAAGAGTTCTGACAGCAAAGATATGACAAGCGATTAATGATGTAACTTTAATACTTCACAAATGTGCCGACATAATTTTCCTTTAAAATTCTGCCATATTATTTCGTATCCTTCCATTTTCTTCTTTCTTTCCCTCGCCCAGCGTCACTTTCTCACTTCATCTCTCGTCCACCTCTTTCCCTTGCTCTTTCTCATCTTCCTCTTCCTTCTCCTTCCGCCTCATCCTCCTCTTCCTCCTCATCCTCCTCCTCTTCCTTCTCCCCTTTCTCCTCCTCTTCCTCCTCCTCTTCCGCCTCATCCTCCTCCTCCTCCTCCTCTTCCTCGTCCACATCCTCCTCCTTCACATCCTCTTCCTCCTCCTCGGCTATTCAGTCGCTCCCGAGCGTCGAGGGTCGGCGCTGGCTTTGTGTAGAGGCGGAGGTGCCGTCGCGAGGTGATGATCCCTTCAATTGGATTAGATGCCCTTACGCGGCGTGGCCTCTGGGCGCCACCGCGCCAATGAGGGAATTTCGTCAGATGATACGCCAATTGCGATGAAACTCGTCAAGTGTCGCTGTTTACTGAATTGTGTGATCCTTTTCTCGTCTTACTGCATACTTGCACAATAAAGAGAAAGTATTGTAATGCAGCAAAATGGCACAAGTACTGAATAAAGTGTCTGAGATCATTGTTGTGGTGTTTCTTGGATATGAATATTGCGGACCATTATGAAGCAGGTATCTGCAGAATCAGGTCTTTACTACAAGCAAAACCAAGCTGCTCATGTAAGGCCACCTTCGGAAATATCCTATCTAAATTTGGCGCCGTTCTGCCTTGGCTTTCAAGTGAAAACACCATAGAGGAAAGACATGATTATACAATCGGTGCTTCGCCTCTCGGGCTTGGGCACGTGGATGGAAAAGCAACCCCCCACCCCCACCCCCACCCCTGCAGCGCCGACCCCACTGCCCGCGAGCTCTCATTTGATTAAGTGCAATGACGTGTAAATCGTAAATCTTTCGCCGCTGTTCCCTGCTTCGTTGTGAGAACAAAGCGAAGCGGCAGATTCACAACCGGCCAGCAAGCGGGGCTTGACAGTGTATGAGCCGCTTAAAACGCACCCTGTAGCCCCGAGTCCCATTCGCGGTCAGTTAACTGGCTTGTACATCGTAATCCTCTTACTTCATTGTGAGAACAAAGTAGGACGGCAGCTTTACAATCGGCGCAAGCCCGGTCCGCGAGCGAGATTTAACGGCGTATGGGCCGATTAAAACACCCCTTTTCAACGCCGAGACCCGCACACGGACAGTTCAAGAGCTTCTATATCTATCGCCGTTGCTCCCACACTTATTGTGGGAGCAGTAGCGTAAACGGATTTACAATCAGTGGTGCAAGCCTGGCTTACGAGCTGCACGATGCCCGCCGCCTAGTGCTGACTCCCCCGCAACGCTGAGGCTGGGCGCGGGTGTGCGCGCGTTCACATCAGGAGCTTGTAAATATAACGCCGTTTCTTCCTCTTTCAGCATATGAACAGCGGCGTAAACATATTTACAACCGGCTCCGCGAGCCAGGTTTACGAGTGAGGGGGGAGCAGATGGTACAGGAGCTGTTCAAAGGACCAGGTGCCATGAAGGGACGAGCCCAGCGCGTGCGATCAGTTAAGTGGCTTGTAAATCTTAAATCTACCTGCTTCATTGTGAGAACAAAGTGGAGCGATCAAGATTCAGCGCAACGAAGGTCCGCGAGCGAGGCTTGGCGGTGTATTAGGCGGTTTAAACGTTCTTTGCGGCACCCTGCTTTGCGCGCGTGATCAGTTCAGAAGCTCGTAAATCCATTGCCGTTGATCGTTCATTGTGAGAACCGTGGCTTAGGACTATTTAAAAGCGGTGCCGCGGGCGTGGCTTACGAGCGGCGCGAAGCGGTGTATGGGCCGCTTGAATGTTGACTCTTGTGCAGCTCCGAGCCCGGCCACGCGCGGAAAGTTCAAGAACTTGGAAATCTATCGCCGCGGCTCCCACTTTCATTATGGATACGAAGTGACGCAGATAGACTTACAACTGAGCGGCGCGAGGTGAAAGGTTTAAGAAACCGCTTAAAAGTCTGGTTCCCCCGCACCGTTGCGCGTGTGCGGTCAGTTTAGAAGCCTGTAAATCCATCACCTCTGTTTGTTTGTTTGTTTTTTATCGTGGGAACAGCGGCAAGGGCAGATTTACAACCAGCGGTGCAAGCCTGGCAGCCCGAGAGGTGTAAGGGCCGCTTAAAGGGCTGGCTGCCCCGCAGTGCTGATGCCGGGTGCGCGCGCGCCCGCGGTCAGTTCAGGCTGAGCAGCACTGTTGCCATGATCAAGATGCCCAAGAGCCCCAGCCGGGTACAAAGCTGTAAGGTCTTTCCCCGACGTGGTCGTATAGTGCCATGTAAGGGGGAGAAGGATGAGAAAAAATGAATAAAGAAGGGAAGAGCGCAGCACGGTACCGTGGACCGCTTATGAACCTGTTGTGGTCATCGCTCATTCGCCTTGTATTGATCAGAGAAGAGGCAGCCAGAATTCTCGCTCAGACAAGAGGCTGCGATTGGGAATTAGCTTTGTTGGCAGTAAGTCCGAAACTCCTTAACGAAAAAAAAAGCTGTGATAAACAAGAGAACACTAAAGAAAGATAAGAAAACAGTCCATTGCAAACAACATATATTAAATATCAAAATAACAATAAATGCACTCAGAAAATGGTCAAAAATATAGTCCATTTATATATAATCTTATATATAAAAAACAAACCCTCCAAGAATAAATGGATTTAAAATGGTCTACTCCAAAAATCCCAAAAGATCCATAGATCAATAAATACGAGGCAAGTATTCAGATAAGAATCTAAAATGGAACATATAAAAAAAGAAAAACTAAACAATCTAACAATCAAAGTTTATCAAAGAGCTGTGATAAATTACTTATAATAAGTAAAGATCAACGCCCTGAAGAAATCGGTAGTAAATAAATATACCGAGAAATATATTTGTGGAAGTAATAACACATATAATATGAAGAAACACCACAAGACAAGAAAAAAAGGAGACACGGCACTTAAGTAAAAATTTTACAACGGCAATTATAAGCAGTCCAACCAACCTCATTTATAAGCAGAGCCAATGAATATGCGTGAAACAACGAAAATAAATACAAAAAAAAAAAAAAAAAGAAAGAAATAACAGAGAAATGAAAATAATTTGCGAAAACAACACTAGGGAGTGACTAGCATACTAAAACACAGGAACAAAAAAAACAAAAAAAAACGAGAATTCTGGAATAAAATAAAATGTTTCTAAACGTCAAAGACATATTGTAGCAAAAAACATCACTTCTCTGAAAATATAGTTAAAATGGTGACAATCACGTATCCAAGAACGCCAACGACCCAACTTCCAGTCATAGCTATGGAACTATAGAACAGAAGGAAAGGAGACATTGGTAAGACTGGAGAAAATTGGTGTCAGAAACAGGTATATCAACATGTCCTAAATCGCTGGATATCGGAAGAAAGAAGTCAATAAATCCACCTGAAATTCGATTTAAAGCAAACACAAATGTTTCAATAAGACCAAATGAGAAGAAGCGGGAGGGACGAGGAGGCGGAGGGCGTGAGCGTGCCATGTTATACGCCGGCTCTCTCTCTCCCCACGCGTGCCTCTCGGAGGACGGTGTGGGTGTGTGGATGTGTTGTGTGTGTGTGTGTGGTGTGTGGTGTGTGGTGGTGGGTGTGTGTGTATACGCGCGAACTGACCACACTTCGCCCACCCTTCACACCTCCCCCCTCAATCGCTCGCCACATATGCACCCTCGCAGAGGAGATGAAGTACATCCGAACACGGCGCGAACAGAAGGCAGAGGTGGTGGCAACGAGGCGAAGCCATGAGCAGCGACCCTCAAGGGGAAGAGCACAGGAAAGACCTGCGGCTGACCCGAGTGGGTACGATACAAGAGGAGGAGGGCCTCGATTTAACCCAATTATTGCGGCTTCAAACCCGAATAAAATAGACTATAATCTTTAACGTAACTACGCGTGTATTTCTGCACGTAAAATCAATACAAATACGACTGCTTTTTAAAACGTATTAGACCCTACGTTCAAAAGAATAACGTTACATGATGAATGATAGACTTTATTTTCCAATCATCATTAAAACCCCCAAAACAAATTAAATGAGTAGTAAAGAAAGAATGTAATGCAATGTATATTAAAAATTTTAAAATATTTTCAAGTTTCAATAAGTAAACAAAATCTCCACACTACAACATGATGACGAAATTGACCAAATCATAACTCATGAAAACCAAGTAGGAACTTGTTTGCACATCAGACCAACTAAAAACTGACAAATGACCGAAACTCCTTTCTCTCCAAAGATATGCAGTGTCACCAACATGGCGCGACACAAGAAAATAATCATAGAGTGGCAGCAAGGAATCACAACTGAACTATAGTGATGTTTCACAGGGGAAAAAAGGAAATTCTAAGTTATATTAATGAAGTTCAAGATTAAATTTTTAATACTACACATATTATATATACATAAATTGAATTAATATATTAACTAAACTATAATCGTACTAACTAAATCGTAACAATTAATATATAAATAACATACAAAAAAAGAAAAACATGAAATAAATAAAAACTCACAGAGCACATTAAATGAGAGAGGATTAATTGACGATATTATCTAAAGGAAAGTATTGCTAAAGAAGAAAATAAAATGATATAACTGGATATAATAATAATTTATAACATTGTATAAGTATGGAGAGAGAGAGACATGAAAGATAAAAGAAATAGAATAAGGTAAAGTACGGAAATAGGAAAATGAGCACATTTGGGTAAAAAATATAGATAAGCATTATATAATCAAGAATTAAAAATTAAAAATAGCACCAACTATAAAGAGTATAGTCAAACAAGATCAATTAAATAACATTAAATAAGATGTAGTTAATGAAATGAAAAAATCAAGACCACCGAGAAAAAAGTAGCAAAAAAAATACAATTAACAAATCTTAAGAAAGAAAATGATTTGATCAAAATATACCCCCATAAAATAAAAAATCAGAAATACTATATAACAATATCAAAAAGACAACACAGTATAAGTATAAGATATATCCTGAGAAAATTATAAAAATGATAAAAAATGACAGTAAGACCAATATTCATAATCTCAATATATGAGAGCGTTAGATTGCAGGCTTAATATTAATAATAAAAAATGGGTATTGGGAACTTTATTGAAAACGGGAGTATAACATATCAGCCACGATTCATTGATAAGTTCAATGCCCCTGATACTCGAATGAAACATAGTGTTGAATAAGCTTGGCAAGAAATAAAATTTTCCAACATATGAAATTATTTGAATAAACAGTTTTAACAAGCGTTATTGGCGACGACCACATTTTACTCTATGTAGTATTGCTATTGGTTAAATTTAGTATAAACCCAAAATTAATTATTGCTTAATCAAATGTTATTAATATTTTAATTATAAATCAAGTGGTTTTGCTTTGGGGGCAGAGCCTGGCCCTTGTGAGAATTCGCAACCCTGCCCACAAAAACTATATAAGCATAATATATCTGTAATGTCATAAAACTAGTGTAACGTTAGTGTAGATATAGCTTTTATTTACAAAAATACACGGAAGGGGGGCATCGTGTACGTAGTCTAAGCGTTGGTGTACGTGATTAAAATGGAACGTAATAAGGCTATGAATCTTTACGCCAGTAGACCCCATCACCATGGTCGAAAAGGCGTAGAGAGAATTAGAAAGAGGTGAGAAAAAAAAATATCAACTTCTACGCTTCACTCATGCCAGAGAGAAGAGATAGAAGGCAGGGGGGGCTGGCCTTCATAAGTTGTCACTTCGGAGGGGAAAGTAAAGACCCGGGCATGACCCATGTATCGTAAGATCTATACACTAATGCAAATAGTAAAAAGATTCCCTCAAGCCTAAAATGACAGCCTATCTGAAAGCTAAAATTCAAAAATCAGCAAACACGGCCCTGTTTTCCTCCGACCGAAGAAAATACCTCCTTTCTCCCATCCCTAGTGTTTGCGTGAAAGGAGCGGTAGCGAATTTGGCGTGGTCCAGGAACGGCAGAGAGCGGGCCTGATGCCCGAGTCTCCTCGCCACCTAAAATAGACAAATTTCAATTCAATTCCATCGTTGTAGATTACGTCATCTAAGATCAAAGCTAAAAAGAAGCCCTCAAGACTAAATTCCAATCGCATGTGCGGTTACCCCAGTATTGTCTTTTTTCCTTTACTAGATGGCGAAAGGAGCGAAGCGAAATTTGAGTGGTCAAATTGCGAGAAGCAGACCTGATGCCTTGCTTCCCCTCGAAAAATAAGGCTCAATTGATTGATTGCAATTTTTTCTACAAAATGACCATGCCAAGAAGCAATCCTAGATTGTACCGGGTAGTGAAATCTGATGCAGCCACAACGTAAATTTAGTGAGTGCATAAATGCGTGCCCGCGACAATTGGCTCATATACGAGCAAACATACGAATACTGTACGCCTGGTTTCTAAAAATCTGGTCGCTGAGGCCGCGTTGTCATACAACCAGAAGTAAGCAATACGGCAGCGGGAAACATTAGCGACGATACAAGCCCTGGATTGCTCGTGTACGGCCACTTTCATCTTTATTTTTTCCATAGCCGTAGCTTCCCTTGAGACGGAGAATGCGACGACCGAAAAGATTTACACCAGCACGGGCCGAGCCTTGCTCGTGAATGGCCACTTTCAGAGTTCTCATGTCCGGTAGTAAATCTGTCCGCCCTGTGCTAACCCGAGCAAACTAGGTTGCTTCGTATATAGACGCCTTCAGATTTTATTCGGGACTTTGTCAGTTGTCGTTTGGCAGGCTTTCCTTTCCATGTGGGAATATAGACAGATCTTTACAACGACGTGAGTCCAACCCTTGTAAGCTCGGCTTTATCGTAATGTATTGCCATTAAAAAAGCTGGAAACTGGAGGCTCAGCTGGTAAGGGTATTAAACGATAGTTTTGCCCAGACTTTTGAGAGTAGTGCCTCGAGATCCACCTGGAATTCCCCTCTAAAATGTACATTTTGGGAAATTGTAATGTCTTTTTAAAATATTAACGGGGAAAGTTTTAACGTTATTTTTTTGGTTGTTTCTCTTACCCGTCATTATATTCTTTCTAAATATACTTAGTCCACTAATAAACAAATCGCCATAAGCCAATTATCATTGGTTCTGGAGGACAATGGGCTTACAAAGACGTTTTGAAGATAATAATGGGCTAAATGCATTGTCCAAGAGTCTGACAGCAAAGATATTACAAAGCGATTAATGATGTGAACTTTTAATATTTCATCACAGCAAATTGCTGCCGACAGTAATTTTCCTTTAAAATTCTTGCCATATTATTGTCGGTATCCTCCATGTTCTTCCTTTCTTTCCCTCGCCCAGCGTCACTTTTCCCACTTCATCTCATCGTCCAACTCTTTCCTTGCTCTTTCTCCATCTTTTCTCTTGCCTCTCCTTTCCGCCTCATCCTCCTCTCCTCCTCCTCCTCCTTTTTTTTCCTCCTCTCTTCTTGCTTTCCCCTCGGCTATTCAGTCGCTCCCAGAAGCGTCGAGGGTCGGCCTCTGGCTTTGTGTAGAGGCGGAGTGACAGTCGCGAGTGATGATCCCTTCAATTGGATTGATGCCCTTACGCGCCGTGGCCTCATGGGTGCTGGGCGCCAACGCGCCCAATCGAGGGAAATTTCGTCAGATGATACGACCAATTGCGATGAAACTCGTTCAAGTGCGCTTTTACTGAATTGTGGTGATCCTTTTTCTGTCTTACTGCGATACGTGCACAATAAAGAGACCACTATTGTAATGCAGCAAAATGGCAGCAAGTACTGAATAAAGTGTCTGAGATCAATTGTTGTGGTGTTTTCCTTGGATAATGAATAATTGCGGACCCAATTTATGAGCAAGGTATCTGCAGAATCAGGTTCTTTACTCACAGCAAAACCAAGCTTTGCTCCATGTAAGGCCACCTTCGGCAAATTATCCTATCTAAATTTGGCGCCGTTCTGCCTTGGCTTTCAAGTGAAAACACCATAGAGGAAAGACATGATTATACAATCGGTGCTTCGCCTCTCGGGCTTGGGCACGTGGATGGAAAAGCAACCCCCCACCCCCACCCCCACCCCTGCAGCGCCGACCCCACTGCCCGCGAGCTCTTCAAATTTGATTAAGTGCAATGAACGTGTAAATCGTAATCTCTTCGGCCGCTTGTTCTCCCTGCTCTCGTTGTGAGAAGACAAAGCGCAAGCGCCGGCAGATTCACAACCGGCCCAGCAAGCGGGCTTGACAGTGTATGAAGCCGCTTTAAAAAACGCACCCTGGTAGCCCCGATGTCCCCAATTCGCGTCAGTCAACTGGCTTGTACACTCGTATCCTCTTACTTCATTGTGAGAACAATAAAGTAGGAGGGCCAGCTTTACAATCGGCGCAATGCCGGTCCGCGAGCGAGATTTTACGGCGTTGGGCCATTAAAACACCCCCTTTTTCAAACGCCGGAGACCCGCCACACGGACAGTTCAAGAGACTTCTATATCTATCGCCGTTGCCCTCAGAGGCACACTTATTGTGGGAAGCAGTAGCGTATAAACGGATTTACAATCAGTCGGTGGCAAGCCTGGCTTTAGACGCTGCACGATGCCCGCCGGCCTAGTGCCTGACTCCCCCGCAACGCTGAGGCTGGGCGCGGGTGTGGCGCGCGTTCACATCAGGAGCCTTGTAATATAACGCCGTTTTCCTTCCTCTTTCAGCAATATGATACAGCGGCGTAAAATATTTACAAACCGGCTCCGGCGAAGCACAGGTTTACCGAGTGAGGGGGGAGCAGATGGTACAGGACTTGTTTGCAAAAGGACCAGGTGCCATCGAAGGGACGAGCCCAGCGCGTGCGATCCAGTTAAGTGGCTTGTAAATCCTTAAATCTATCACCTGCTTTCATTGCTGAGACAAGTGGAGCGATCAAGAATTCAGCGCAACGAAGGTCCCGCGAGCCGAAGGGCCTTGCGGTGTATTAGGTCGGTTTTAAACGTTCTTTGGCGGCACCCCTGCCTTTGGCGCGCGTGGAATCAGTTTCCAAGAACTCGTAAATCCATCTGCCGTGATCGTTCAAAATTGGTGAGGGAAAAAACCGTGGCTTAGGACTATTTAAAAGGCGGTGCCGCGGGCGTTGGCTTACGAGCGGCTGCGAAAAGCGGTGTATGGCCCGCTTGACTGTTGACTCTTGTGCAGCTCCTGAGCCCGGCACGCGCGGAAGTTCAAGAACTTGGAAATCTATCGCCAAGCGGGCTGGCCACTTTCATTTATGGATACGAAGTGCTGCAGATAGACTTACAACTGAGCGGCGCGAGGTGAAAAGGTTTACAGAAACCGCTTAAAAGTCTGGTTCCCCCGCACCGTTGCGCGTGTGGCCGGTCAGTTTTTAGGAAAGCCTGTAAATCATCACCCCCTGTTTGTTTTGTTTGTTTTTTTTATACGTGGAACAAGCGGCAAGGCATGAAAGATTTTACAAACCAGCGTGCAAAGCGTGTCTCGCCGAGCCCAAGGCACCGAGAGGTGTATGGGCCGCTTAAAGGGGCCTGGCTGCCCCGCAGTGCTGATGCCGGGTGCCGCCGCGCGCCGCGGCAGTTCAATTGGCGGTTCAATGGCCCCAGCGCGAGGGGGAGAAGGGGGGCGGGGGGTGGTGAGTCGACGCCGACCGGCAAAGGGGGT
>BOPP01000192.1:378918-398047 GCA_017312745.1 Gryllus bimaculatus | reverse complement strand
GCAAGGGGGTGCCGGCCGCCGGCGCACTGGGTCTGTGGGGCGAGTGGCGGCGGCGGCGGCTCGAGGCACAGTGGGTGCAACACAACGAGCTAAAATATACTACGTACTAGAATGGCTGAAGTGCCTCCATCTTTACAACACATTGAAGCCAGGGTTTTTTGCATGCAAAGCCTCAAGGGAGGCTTTCACTTTAAGAAAATAGAAATCAGCAAAAACTGCTTTAAAGATGACGAAAAATTATTTTAAAAAATGACTTATTAGTCGAAATCAACGAAAAGTGTCAAAAATGGGTCATTTCCTTTTGTCATATCATAAAATTAATTTCTGCAGTAAACCACATTGTTTTAAAGTGAAAAGGAAAAAAAAGACGTTTCATTAAAACCATCGAAGGTTGAACATTAGGGTTTGTTCCGTCTTCATGTGAGTTCGTCAGTCACCTCATTGGCCTACTATTTCCCCCCCTTTTTTTCTTTTTTTCTTTCTTTCTTTCTTTCTTTCTTTCTTTTTTCTTTTTTTCTTTTTCTTTTCTCGTTAGGGAGTTGGAGGGTTTTTGGCTTTGTTCTTTCGACATTCTTTGTGAATGATCTTACCAGTTCCTGTTTGTGTGTCGGTTTTTTCTGTTATGTTGAACACATTTAATTATCCCATACCCTCCCGGGTTGATGTCACTATTGAATAATCTTGAAATGTATAAGCAATCGCATTTCGGCGGCTTCAAATTTCCTTTTATCTCCTCTATTGGGGTCGGGGTTCCACATCCATAGTCTATAAATGATAGTCATTGTGCCGTACAATTTGAGCTGATTGGCGAACACAAATATGAATTGATACATTCTATCCCCCGTTATATCATTCATGAGAATTCATGCCGCTATTGCACGTACGATTCCATATTTGGACAGCTTGAAGTGAGTTATCGTGAACGCCAGACACCAACTTCCCAGCCTGTGCGATTTCTAACTGTAGTATTGATTTACATGTTTATTTATGTATTGTTTATTTAACGTCAAAAACAGTTAAATACTGTGACAAAAATTGATAAAAAAATATTTGTTCACGTGTGTAATCAGAACTATTTGCAAAGGCAAATCAGTTACAGTTTTGGTTGTTAACCTACGTCGTGAAGGAATCGACCACGCCAAGAGAACAAGTATATTTTTAATAACTATATTTCCCATTGAACTCTACAAGACATTCACAGATAGCAAAGTTACATTCATGTTTAGAAGCCAAACGGTGACATGAGAATCCAAACATAACCTAATGGACAACAAGTAGTTATGCCTTGCAAAGGACTCGAACCTCAACCTTCGGTTCCCTGTACTTCGACTCCGTTCTGAGCTCATACGGTGAGGCAGTCAGACATACATTATATTATTGTGAATTGATGATTAAATTCAAATTCATACAATGACAACCACAAGGGTACATTGAGTCTTAAAGAAATTGAAACTTACCAGTTTGGTACTTCAGAAATTGAAGTGCGGTGACGTTCCTGGTATGTGAATAAAGCATACGCGGTAGGCAATGCGTTCCTTGTACATTTTGGCCACGAAAATGCAATAAATGAATGAAAAAGACGCCCTAAAAACCTCAACTTGCTTGTTGAAAATAAATGAAATGTAGTGGGAAAATAGTCAGGGCTTAAATTGTTTTTAAATGTCTTAAATTCTACAAATATGATGGATTGAAGACTGGACTGCAGTCCTCAACTTGAATAGTGTCCTATTACATGTTTTAGGACAAACTTATATTAAATTTTATTTTATTTTTCTGAAACGCTCTATTAATACTTCTTCAAAAATATTGATGTAACTATTCGAGTCCGGTGAAATACAACCGCAGTCTATCAACAAAGGATCTCATTTCCAATATGTAGTATGGCCGCGGGCTGCTCAATGTGCTTTTCATTTCTGTTTCTCAAATTTCATCTATTTTGGATATTCAGTTAGAGAAAGGCGAATGTCATTACACAATTAAATCATAAAATCATTACAACAGATGAAATTACTTCTTTAATTCTATTAGTAATATCTCTTCTTTATGTTATATGCGTAATCAATTCTGAATTGTTGAATGTGTCGTGATTTACCTCCAATTACTAAATTACTCATAATATGTCCACCTGGCCCTAACATTTGAATATAAGTACACCCCCCCTGGCCAATTAACTGGATGTGTATTGTGTTTTTACTACCTAGAAATTAGTACATAACAATAAAACTTGTTTATTCTAAGGTAGTTTTAAACGTTTCATTAATGATGGTGAATACGACTTTATATACTTATTTCTAAATTTTAAGTAGTATGGTTTTTCATGTGTCTCCAGTTAGTCAAAACCAAAAAAAAAAAATCTATAGTAGATATTCGATGTAGAAGAAATAGGCAGAGCTGCCATATACTGTCAGTTCGAATCTGATAAACACACATTGGGCTCGCAATTGCACATCTCCAGCTTGCCTTAAAATTTAAATGCATGTTGAAAAAACAGCATGACAAAAACCTATTACTTTACAAAACACACTTAATGCAGAAAAATAGATGTATTTTGTAAAACGATATTACTCTATATTTCTAAAAAATTCTCGGTAATTTCATTTCAGAAGCTCAAAAAGTGTGTTATTTTTCCCTTTTAATTGCACCACAATAGTTTTGTACCATCACGAAGGATGAGATAATTGTTGAGAACAGTTTGACGGTTTCGAAGCTACCGATTTCGTCCGCGAGAGATCGTGATCGCGCGCACTGCGGCGCCGCGGCTGCGGCGTCGGCGAGAGAGATGCCTCGGCGGTCGCCATGGCAACGCGGCGTCACTGTCGTCCGGGGCAACCTCCGCCGCCCTCGCCCCCTCCTGCCCCGCCGCCGCCGTCGCGGGCAGTGTACACCGGTGGCGAGGAAGGGCAGGGCAGGGCAGGGCAGGGCCGGGAGGGGGCTGGGTGGTGCACACCGCAACGCACTCCATCGGAGACTTAGAGCGCTTACACTCGCGCTGAAACAATCCGGTATTTTTAACCACGAGGGGTTGGAATCGACACTAAAGACGAACGCGTGAGGGAATGGGCTGCCGTCAAATCGCCACGAGATGAAACCGTTTTTATTTTTTATTTAAAATATTAGGTTGCCCTGGCCGTGGTATTTAGAATAGTTATTTGGCTCCAAGGGCGTTATTAGTGTTTTAATGATCGAGCGGTAACACAAAGCCGGAGGGGTTTTTGGCGCCTGAAATCATTTGAACCAGTTAATGCCCTTGGTACATATTTTTTTACCTAATTTTATTGTTTCACATTTACTTATTTACTAATTAACTAAATGTTAACTTGACTCGGTTTGTCATATATATTTTTATTCGAAACGAATTGTTCATTTTATACAATTTCTGTGCAGCTTATTTCCGTAAAATAGTATTTGAATCGTGAATATTTTATAACGCGTTTTATTAACATATATTTGTTCAGAAATAAAGTTTTTGAATGGTATTACTTAACGGTTATAATTAATGAGGAAAATGTATAGTTTTAAACGATCTTATCTTTAATTTCGTATTTCCCTCCCCAGAAATCCCGGGATGTGTACTTGCGCTTTTTGTGACTAGATTCTTATTTCTTTGTTTAAAGGGCAGAATGATCGATAAAGATTTGTCAGTTCAGACGTAACCAGGTCAAGAAGTTCGGAAGAAAGGGAGGCCCATAACCTCCCCGAAAGCAGCTCCGAAGTTAGGGTTTGAATATTCCGGTGCTCGAATTTTGAGGTTTCGTGTTACGAAAACTTGAAGTTTCTCATCTCCGTGATACACACCATTGAATTCTAACGTAATTGCTTCACTTTTCTTTACGCATTGAGTTAAGTATCATAATGGGCGACATAAGGACAATTGGCTGGCCTGGAACTAATGTGATCTATGAACTAATTTCGCTAAAATCCAGGTTATGGTAAATTGGATTTGAACAGGTGCGCATCTATACATTCTAGAGTGGTCTTTATATAATTTGTCGTTGTAGGTGCCGCTTAATGAAAGAACCACTTTAGTATTGGCAGATGGTTTTAATATTAATCAATTCTGAAGTGGTTTAAAGTCAGACCACTAGTTCCTGGCTAATTAAGCTAATGAAATATTATAGCGAATACAATTTATGTAGGGGAAACCCTCCCTCCCCCTCTCTGTCATCACGACTTCTTATTCCCCTCCTGACACGTAGACATAAATGCTGGCCAATTGCTGTTAGTACACAAGAAATTGTATTCAGTCGCCATCATTTATTGTACCTAGTTTTGTTAGCGCGGTAGCTAACTGTTAATTGCAACTAGGAACATACCAGGAGATCGTGATTGGTTCTGGTCGGGATCACGCACTCTTTTAACATTTATATTTATGAAATAGTCTTGCAACGTAGCAATATCCTGGAGCACTTACTCTGTGCGGAACATACGTGCAACGTATTTGAAGATTCTACAATTGTAAGGTGAATCGTATCCGTAGATCCCTAGTTTTAACGTCCTATTCACCAACAAGCCTCACCTGATATTTTTGTTTGGGTGCGCGTCAACTGCTTTGGTGATTAGTGCCGTCAGTGTAGTGAATGTTTTTAATTCTGAGAGGTGGCGATGTTCCATGCCCCAATGAGCGTTCAGATCCGGCGTCGATAATGACGTCAGCTGTAGGGGATTCACCTCTTCAGGTATCTCCCATCTGCGGGACACCTCTCCACCCGGAACGAGCTGTAAGCTTTTGACATATCTCCCGGCATTTGTATTAGTATAGTGCGTCTAAGTGTGAGTGTTAGAAAGGGATGAAGAGAGCACAAGTTAGAGAAAGGAAAGACCGCGTGCGGCCCGTGGCCCGTTTGTTAGGGTACTGCTCCGGCATTCGCGTAATACGACCTGAGAAACCACAAAAACCTCCCGATGAGAGCAACTAGAGTTCCCCCGCCTGGGTGCGTGTGGCTTAAAGCGCGATCTACGCGCGGGCGCTGGTGTGTGCCACGTGCGGGCGCGCCCCCCGTAGTTCACGAGTTAACGAGCGTTGGCTGCTTCGTTGGGAAGGGCAGCGGAGGGGAACGAAGCGGTGGGAAGGGGGAAGGGGGAGGAAGGGAGGGGATGGACCGGAGCGGAGTGGCTGCATCTTGGCCCGTTGCCCAGTCGCATGCAGCGTCCTCCACCCTGCCGCTGCACCGGTGCACTCTGCCGGCGCGGCGAGGACCGGTGTTGCCAGATTGGGGGGGATTGTGCTTCCATAAGGAGATATTATAAATTGCTTGTGGAGGGGAAATGAAGGGGAGTGCGGAATAGTTTTTGTAAACGAAATCATGGATCTTACGTTAGCGGGATCAAGCATTATTTAATACAATTCAAACTTAGCATCACCGGTAGCAATTAGCGTAAAGGCTGCGCGTTACGACTACAGTGCACGCGTCAGCCGGGAGGCGGACGCATTTCGAGCATTCTGCGCATCTGGGGTCACGTGCTTTCCTTCAGCAAACGAGGTTCATTTATGTTCTGGCTTCGCTTGTCTTAGACATCGCTCACACGTTTTATCTTTCGCTCTCTTTATCTGTCATCTATCTCTATCTCTCATCTATTTTCTTTCCCTCTCCGCGACGCCCGGCTTCCAAATGGACATGAACTCTAGTAATTCGAAAGCCTCAGATTCGATCCGTCTGAGTTTAGCTCAGAGTCTGCATTGCAACAGACTCTGCAGCGTATCTCTTGCGGGAGGTCCTAGGATTCGAGTCCCAACGATGGCACCACGCATGTCGAGTGTCCAGAGCCTGTGCCTTGGGGAGATACCAGGAAGGGGAAAGCGCCCGCAATCCAGTGCGAAGGCCGGCGTCGGGCGTTACCAGTCAGCGGGAAGGAATCGCCGCTACCTCCAGGGATAAAGTATTTATTGTACTACTTGGATTCATAATCATTTGAGGGAGTTTGTGCACGCCGTAGCGGCAGCACTATCGATCTTCTGCGTATGTCCAGATGCACTAGTGAGGCGAAATGTGAACTGAGCATGCGCAGAAGATCGATAGTGCTTGAACGTTAGAGGGTGCACAAACTCCCTAGTAGATATTCTGAAACATCGATCGATCGATCGATCGGTCCATCCTTACCAGGTGTTGGAAAACTACTTGATGCGTTGAACATTGGGGCGTTTGTGGTGGCTGCTCGATTCGAACTCATATTCCGACTGATCTTTTTTTTTTTTCGTGGATTTTCTAATCATTTTTAGACCACTGCCGGAATACCACTTTAGAATATGACATAGACCGGGTCCTTCTTTGCCCCTCATGTCCTCATTCGTATCCCGAGGCGGTTCACCCATCTTCGTACCGCCTTTCCCAATGATTCAGAACATCTCTGACGAGCCTCGTGAATTCAGAAAGAATGGAAAAGTTTCGAGTCCCCCCAGGGACTAAAAATTTAATGGGGAACACCAGATTATTAATAAGGAATTCAAATACATTAAGCGGTAAAATAGAAGAAAAGAAAAAAGAAAAGAAATTGCAAATGGAGTGCATATATTGAGGTCTAATCATGTATCTACATTTTTTTCCTAAATGATGGTGAAGAATCTGGTGTAATATGTTCCGCCAGTTTTCGCTTCTTTGTGAGAAAGGAAAGGTCTGGATGGTTTTCTGGTAGTAATTACACTACTTGTTTCTCTCATCGGGTTCCATGAACTTTCCAAAGGAGGACGTAGTGTTGCAAACAAATGTTGACATTAAAAATATGAGGCGGTTTCAGAGTTCAGCAAACACGTTCCAGGAAATTTAAAGCTCTTGTGGAATTCGGAAAATGTAATCTTTTGGTTTTCGTGAATGAATATTTTCTGCGATTCCGTATTCGGCGGAATTATTACTGACACAGCAGCTAATACTTCGTCTCAGGAGATTCACAAAATTGTCCCATTTTCTTACATTACTAATGTGTAGAGAATTCTAATTAAAATGAGATCGTGATTACTCTTAAGTAATCACCTTGTAGAATCTTGGAAGAATAAATATATTTAAAACTATTGTTCCTAAAATAAAGTAGGTCAACCCTTGAGTGCATAGGAGGGAGGCGATCCGAAAGATCTTAATTAAGCGCGCTCTTAATTGAATTAGCTCCTTTGGGAAATCAGGAAATAGGGATCTCTCTTTATGCACTGGGTCGCTAATTATTATTTGTGGTTTCAAAATTTAACATCTCCCGTTCGAGTAAGAAAGTAACATTTATTACTAGGGACGGATTTTGATGGCCTTAAACATTGCCAGAAATGATATATGAAGTGGTGTTAAAAAGCTTTAAAAATACACTAAAATTATAGAAAATGACGTAAAAATTGATCAAAACTACTTCAGATGCACAACTCATGCTGTTGCTTATGTTACTGATGTAATCGAACCTTCTTCCTTTTCTTCATGTGAACTCAGCTCCCTAACTTTTGGTTTGATCTGTTCTTTAAAAGAAAATTTCCGCCTTTATTTACTGCGAAATCGGCCGAACTCACAATGGCGCTGATACTCAAGAAGTCTGTGATAAACATTTTTTGCACCTTGTAAATATTGTTCGAAGCAAATACCATTAAAATTATATTAAAATCGATTAAATCAGACTAATAACATTAAAAAAAGAAATTAAAAAGTAAAAAAAAAAAAAAATGAAATTCAATGACTGATAAAAATGGTTCCTTTCGTTTTCTTATAACATAAAATCAATTTCTATACTACACGGCATTGTCTTATGGTGAAATAAAAAAAGACATTTCATGACAATCCTCCCCGTATTTATTAAACAATAGTAATGAAAACACCAAGCATGTTGAGGATGAGTACATTTTGTGCACTTGTTTAGAAAGAGGAATTTCTAGTAAACTCTCTCTTTAAATATTATTTTATATTCTTGTTTATAATCTTACTAACCATGCAATGTAACTTTTTGAAAAACAAATACTACAATGGTGGTGTAGTAGGGAGCATGGGAGAACATTCTGTGGTATGCTAACCTGAACCTGTGTACCAACAGGCGCAAGTATATGCAACCCGCGTGACTTCTGTGTAAATCGGGCTTACTGATGCCCAGGGGCGTTTATTTTGAGGTGGTACGAGATTTCGTTTTCACTTATTTCATTCACATGCATAATTCGTTATTTTATAATCGAACTATTAGAGCATTGACGGGTTTTATCCTGATTGAAAGATAGTTTATAGCAGTTACCTAGTTTTAAATTGTCTGTTTCTTAGGATATTTAAAATTAAATTGAAGACTTTTTCAAGTTTCATATAATTGGTGCAAATTAAACGCATATAATATAATTGAAATCAATAATAATAATAACTGTCCGCTAATAGGTTTCACTTCATTCTTAACATTCAATGTGTTGGGAAGTATTTTATATATTCCTGTTAACCCAATACAACCCATCGTATGACATATCATACGCTAATTTCTAGTCAACTCAAATTTGCAATTTTTATAATACTTTACGAATTTTATTTATTCAGTAGATGTTGCCATCTTGAACGAAACATATAAACAAGTTCTTTCATTCGTGAATGCCAGATGTCGATTTAGCCGTTGCATTGTATACTCCTGGCTAGGGTGTACACGTGACCTGAGTTGGATCGAATCTCCATCTAAAACTGCGCTTAGCTGCTCTATGCCTATGGGTAAGTCAGGGGGAGAAGCCGGTGTAAAGCAAACGGTGGTAGGTCCGCGCCGAAGCTGACGGGGCATGCGCAGCTAACTTGTGTTTTGCTTCGGGGGCCTCATTATTTCGGGGGCCATTGTGCTTTGAGACATGTTTATAATATTTCGAGCTTCACCATTCGAGGAACCTGACGCACGTTACCCGCCGCTTGTCTTTCAAAAGGTTGCTGGCCATTCCGAGAAATTTCGTTGCAAAGGAAATGTGATAACCAGGGCTCGAATTATAATGATCTAAAAATTCTTTCAACGTGACCTATAAAGAGACTTAAAATAAGTGGAAGATTACCTAAAAATCTTTAAAACAAGGGGAAAATGACATCATTTTTTAAAAAACACTTAAACAATCGTATGAAAATGTTTACTTATGGAATGAATTTTACAATTTTGAATAAGATTTATTTTTATAAAATTATTTAATATAAAGTTTTCATTTTAGGGGGAAATATTATCCATAGCTACGATCTTCCAACCTTCGGTTTTGAAAGATCAAGGAAGTTATCGAAGATCGGTGTAATTTTCAGACTTCGAAAAACAGAATCCATTGCAGTAGTGAATTTCATCGTAAACTGTTGATACCATAAAACTTTGTTTTAGTGATTCATTGTAAATTTATAAAACATTCATTGAGAAAAAAAAGAACGGAAAGGGAAAAATTGACGCAAAGGGCCAAAAATTTTCCTAAATATTTAAAAATAGCAAAAATTGACGAATAATGACCTATGACATTTTATATAACTATACATTCCTACAACCTATACGTCATGTTAAACATTGATTTACAAGTTAGCTACGTTCACGTGCCATTAGAATTCGAGCGCTGGTGATGACGTGTAGCAAGTGAGTCACCAAGCACCTCCTTTCGTTACTGCCCCTTGGCCCCGTAATTCCCAATAGTTGCCCGTCCAAAGATACAGTAAGCGATTTTTCTTCCAATCACACGCAATGATAAGTGTTTTTTATCTTCTTTCGGTGATTATTGTCTAGTTATATTACAGCAATTTGCGCTTTTGTTTTTGTTGTCTCTTCTGCGTAGAGCATTTTTGTGTGTGTTTCTGTTTGTCAACTAAAGTAAGTCTATGAAATATTCATTACTTATTATTAAGCTGGATAAAATATTTACATTATAAACATATTACATAATCATTATCAACTCCCACCTCCACCCCTTTGTTCTTTTCTCCAACTCCTAGCAATTACCTTCTGCTCAGTTTAACTCTTGATGTCATAATTAACAACACACGCATTCGGGCCTGGTATACTGGGTTAAGTGGTATGCCTCATGACCTAAATTTACGATATTTTATTCGCTAATTTATCATATTAAATTATCCAAAAATACCAGCACGTAAAGACTAATCAGAGGACACACTTTGTGAGATGAGCACCATAATTGTCTATCATTACGTTCAAATAAATAAATCTGTATTTATAAAATACAGTTTCTGAACAGAACAGAACAAAACAAAAGTTTCCTGAAACGTTGTTGTACTGAAGTTTTATACGTTGTTATACTAAATTTTTCTTATTAGAAAATTCTTCAGCAATTACTAGGAATAAATTATTTACGCAATACGTCATATTGCCTCCAAATAATTAAGAATTTGTCTGTCTATAATCATACATAGGACTTCACTTAACATATCAAACAAACTTGTATAGGACTATACTCTGCAATAAAAATACGCCTTCAATTCTCTCCAAAAAATTCATTCCTCGTCATTTACTCCGTGAGCTCTCATTTACTGGATAGCAAAGGGAAACCACCGGTGAGATACCTTGCCAGGAAAGGGGTGAGCTGAAAGACTTTGACCTTCACCCTCGCTGAAATGAGCATGCATTCTCATCACACACACACACACACACACACACACAAGCACGTAACTTATTGCATTCACTATAAAAAGTGCCATCCTCCCGGATTGGTGCACCTCGGACCAGCTTACGATTTCACTACCGGATGGCGATCCCTGATTCAAAATAATTAACTTTTAAAACGGAAAGTAACAATTGTTTTTATTTAATACTTGAATTTAAAACTTTTTTTTAATTAAGAGAGTGGAAACTAGGAAATAATAGGATCTCCATTACGTTCACCTGTCGAGGGAAAGAGAGGATGTCGTGACGTACAAGGCCTCTTGCCTCAGAGACGAGAATGACACTCCTTTAGTTGAACGGGCTGAATTTTCGTGCGTGGCCATTCTTTGTATCAGAATGATCTATTAGAGTGGAAAAGAAATTAATTATATTTTATAAGTCGTATCTTATATTCCTCCTTCCCCTTTTATCAATCTTTTACATGATACATATTTTATCATGATTTGTTGTATATGAAATCATGATATCTTTTATCATGATTTACAAAAAATAAATCCAGCAGGTTTTATTCCAATAACTGAATCATGTACATTCGTAACTTAATAGTTAATGACACTTACAAAATCAGTTGCCGCGGATGATAGATTTTGCAGTGAAACACACAAAAGATCTGTTTTGTGTGAATAATTTCTTCCAAATTCATTATTTAATTTCAAACATCTAAGAATCGGTGAGTTACGCAAGTATATGTCATTAGTAAACGGAATATAGAAGGCACTACAAGGGTCCAAGGGCTTTATTGCCCCCCTTCTCTTGCCTCTATCTCTCGTGTGGATTGATCTGATGGAATGATGGCTGCGCTGATGGTGGTGGTGGTGGTGGTAGGGGAGGGGGTGGCTTCCCCCGAGACGCGCGCCGCGCCAAGGGACGAGGCGTCGACTCCACGCGCGCGCGCGCGCGTGTATATATAGCGGAGGCGCCGCTCGAAATAGAGGCGCGACTCGGCGCCCGAACCCGCGCCGCCCCTTCCCCCGCCCCCGCGCCCGGCCCCGCTCACTTAGCGCCTCTCCGCCTCGATCGGGTTTCGCCCTGGCGCGCCGCCCGCCCCACCCCCACCGCTTCGCGCCCCAAGCCCACGCACCTTCTCCACCCGCTCCGCCGCTCTGGCGGCCCGCCCGACACGCTCTCCTGTCCTTCTCCTTCCGATGTGCTGCTGGATCCGCCCGCGCTCGCTCCGCTCCACCAGTCTCCGCCGTTCTCCTCACTGCTCCTTCCTTTCCCTTCGCCTCCTCCATCCCCGCCACGCGTTTGTCGTCTGCGCACACACTGAACCTGTCCTGGCTGCGCTCTGCCGTCCCACGTCAGCCGCGCACTTTCGACCCGCCACGCGCACACGGCCGCTCCTTTTCGTTTCCACCTTCCATCTCGGCCCGCCGCCCAAAAATATTGGTTGCTGACGTTATGCGGAGGCGGAGGCTAATGTCTACCCAGAGGACTCTTTCTATTCAAGCGTTTGCACTAAGCTTGGTTCGAACTTCAGCGCAGTCAGAAGGAAATTGTCTAGCGGCCGGCTGCGTCCGTCGCAGTTTTTAGTGATTTTTCCTAACAATACCAGGCCGAATGCACAAAGCACATACTTAACAACGGGCCCCTAGTATGCGCGCGATTTTCCTTGCTATTCTCGCCCCTATCTGAATCCAGCCCGGGTGGTACTTTGCACACTTGACGTTACCTACACTTCGCATAACCATGCGGCGCTTAGCTGGTGCGGTACTCGCGGTGGGGGAGATACTGGAGTGGGAAGGGTGACGTGTAGATTCGTGCAGGTCTCACGCGTCCAGTGGAGGGGCGGAGGAACACCGCCACTTCTCGGGGTAAAAAAACATTCACTACACAACCGGACTAATGTTCATGGCAATTGTCTGGGAAGACCAAATCATTAAACCCGCCCTTACCCCTCCGCCAACGCCGTCGCCTCAGCGTCGGCCCCCGCCCGCCGGCTTATTTCGTCCACCTGACTTTCCCTCATACCCTCATGCGCTTGGTCGCCCGCGCAGGCCCGCCGCGACCTTCTGCGGGCATTTTCGCTTCGCGGCAGCCGCCTTTGGCAGCCCACCGCGCAAGCCGCACTCGCCCCGGGGTTATTCCCGTCGCGCGTGCAGGTGGCAGTTGGCGCTCTCACACTTCGCAAGTTGAGCTCAAACGCTTCTGCCTAGGATAGATCAATGGACCGTGACCGTGCAGACTCTTCTTCGCGCCTCCTTTGTATTAATTGGTTAAATAAATTTTGGGTCATTTTGTGTATAAAAATGTGAAAACTCCCACCTGTGGTTTCTCTCCGTCCCTCTGGAAAGACATTAGAGTGAAGTTTAAGTGGTGTTCAAATGCTCTTTTGTAAACTAAACTGTTTCTTCCCCTCTGGGGCCAGCTTCAAGCTGTACCCCTCGCCCCCTCCTGGCATTGTGTCCACCTCTGCTATTATTATCTAGGGTTTTGCGAGGGGCAACCCCCATTCCCTCACCATTACCTTTCTAGTTCTCCATGCCGGGTCCCTATCTGTCGATAACCCGCAGAGGTAGTCACAGTCCCTCTCAGCTTGCTATTAGGTTATCGCCTTGACGCCACTGTGATCCGGAGATCCTGAGCGGAGTGGTGGTTAATAACAGAATAGGGTAGGGAATGACTGATGCAGCGATCCGGTGGAATGCATTTTGGCAGGTGAAAAGGTGTACCTTGAGAAAATCTGCCGCGATGCCGTTTTGTGCAGCACAAATTCTGCTGGGAACGAACCGGGCCACAGCGGTAGAAGGCGACCACAAGACCACGGTCCGCCCTAAATGCTGTTTTGTAAGATACGCGAAAATCAACCGGCAACGTCCGTGTTTGAGTTACTTCACCTCGATGTGTGATCATGCTATCTGCGGCTCTTCGCGTCCTTTGGCATTTATTTCCGGCATGGTGCTCCTTTGTCATCCCACGGGTGACTAACATGTGCAAACAAACATTGCCTCAGGTTTATTTCCGTTTCGCTTCGACACGTTGACGCTCAAGTTAAGCTCAAACGCCTGTGAATATATTAGATCGAGGGGCAATTCCCAAATTAGATTTTTCTTCGCAAGTCTGATCGATTAATTCGCTAATTTAATTTTGCGTCATTTCCTCTGCGGTGTGAAAACTCCACTCGGGCCTTATTTCTGACCCTCTTGAATTAGTTATTACGTGCTCAACGTATGAGCAATTAACATATAATTAGTGTTACGCATAATTTCTTCTCGTATCTTCGTTCTTCATAATTTCCAATTTATACTTTGGACAAAACCTGAATTTACCTATGCGATATTTTCTCCACATTACCCTTTCACGTCTCTTTTAAAAATTTCAAACAATAGTATAGTTATCAGTGATAAATTTAACAATTCACCATTAGGTATACGTACTCAGAAGTGTGATAGAAAATACCTCCCGAAAATTACTTCCAAACATTATGTAACAATAACTATTTCTTAACTGCTGGATTGGTTGCAAATTGCTGGTTGTAATTTGCATCTCGATTTTCGACGGCGACCTTCTCCATCACTTTCTTCCGGCATCACGCTTTAGTCTCGCCTGGCGTGCCAGAAATGTGCAGACTTCGTTCCAGGTTTATTTCCATCGCTTTTGAAATACGTTGTTCGGTGCTCAACACGTGCTCAAACTCTCTTGCGTAGGTGATATTAAGGGTGATATTAGAATTTTCTTTGTTCCAGATGTGAATTTGTTTATCTACTTTTATGTTTTGATAAAAACGCGAAAACCTCGCCTGGAATATAATTTGCGTCCTGTTAGGGAAAGAGTTGTACATCGCTTGACTTTTTGTTAACACTATTCCGTGTATTGTACAATATGAGTTCTATGCCTTGATTTGTTTTCGTGTCAGATGTCGTGTTATTTACCGTACGCATATTATTATTGTACTGTAGTATTATTGTTCTTGGGAATGGCACGTGGATATTCGAAAAATGTTCACAATCTGGAATTTCTACAACCTGGATTCAGCATATGACTAATTTTCTTCGGTGTATTTTTTTCGTTGGCTCGCGATTTTCTCATTTGTTAGTTTCTCGTTTCTCTCTGTCTGACCACCCCTTCCAGCTTTGTGCACCGATTTGACAATCCCGTTGTATCAACATTCCCTGTGTCGTAGAAATATGCTGCCTGGAAAAGGTACTGGTGTTTTACAGCCACCTGCAAATCTTCATCCCTGTGATATGCGTACTACTGACTGTGCTTAGTGTGCAACATTACAGGGTTTGCAAAGGGATATTCAGAACAAGCAACAAACTTATGAGGTGATTATCCACCTAAGAGTCCAGATAAGGCCCCAGCGATTTCAATCATTTCTTTCGCTTCAGGAAATACCCCTTCAGTCAGCATTTAGCGTATTGCAGTGAAGCAGAGTTCTGGGTAACCGGTCAATGATGGATATTCATAACATAATTTAAGAGTTCCAGGCGGCAGACTTCGACACAGGTGTTCAAAAATGTACAGGGGAAGATATTTATAAATTCCTCTAAGTATTTGTATCTTTTGGAAAGAAAGCTAAAACATTCTTCCAATGATTTAGTTTTAATTTCTTTGTGATCTTTCTCAGCTACAGAGCTATGCAGATAACTTCGTTTACTGTGGGCGAGCTATCATACTTTTCTCTGTATACAATCACTGTGCATGAATTTTGAATTTACCATTACTCTATTCATTCGCCGCTGCATTATATATTTTCGTATATACATTAATAACGGTTTCTTGTTTATCGGGACTTCAAAACATTGTTACGTCAGTGAAGTAATGAAAAAGTGTGAACAAATTAAAAGAACAGTACCCCTTTGGGCAAAACATGTATTATTCATTCAACATCCGCAGAGTTCAAATTATTATTATTATTATTATTATTATTATTATTTATCAAAATAATAAATCAAATATTTTTTCTGTTTCAGGTAAGATTTTCAAGAATGATTGTGATTGGCTAACCTACCTAACCTGCTGCACGGGTTTGGATGGTACACTGACATCTGTGAGTGATTGTACCTTATAGTAAACGTATCATAAGTTGATATTTTCATGTACTCTAAACATTTATTAGCTACTATAGCACCGCGAACAATTGACTGAGCAGTAAATGAGACAAACAAAAACATTAATGGTTAATTATTGCGACACAAACTCGAAATAATAAACAAAAAATAGTGAATCAGTTCTCAAGTTTGTTTCCCATGTGTGTAAGGACGATTCGCTAAAAAAAAATGCCTAACTTTCTCTACATAAATAACCGTTATTGTAGAAAATATTGTTTAGAAGGGAAATAAATCGTTTTGCGAAATATGAAAATGACTGAGTTCTTAAAGGCTGTATTTCTACCACGATAATCTTGTGGTGAGATTTCAACCGAATGTAAAGGCGAAATTTTAGTCATACATTGAACTAGCTGATGGTTAAATGTTCGATCCCCAATTTGTGACAGTCTATTCTCCGTACTCTTTGTTATTGATAACTTGAATGGATTTTCCTCTTTTGGAATGTAAAGATTCAACATAAACGTTAATTACTTTAGAATTGTTACCCATGAGGTCATTTTACCGATAAACAGCAAACAAACAACCGAGTCTGTTATTTGTGTTAACGGCCTCATAGTTCCATACTTTTGTAATATCATATCCTAAGAAAAAATGTAACCGAGAAATACCATTATTGTTTATAAGTATGCCATCTTTAATTATAGATCATTAGTGTCGAGTACTCTTTACTGACCCCAGCCACTGACTTCAGTGTAGCGTGGTGGTAGTAGAAGTGTGGTTGCGTTAAGTAAGAATAGTACTGTATTACGAAAAACAAACTAACTAAAAAGAGATTTTTGTTTCAAATAATTTGTTTTCAATGTGTTCAACTGAATTTTGAAACAGTAACGTGGCTCCAGTTCATCTTCAATAAGAAATTCCAGGTAATTGCCTTGACTGTATGGACTTCTCAGAAGAGAATACACGACTTTGACCGATGTTAGACAAACCTCAGGTGCCAGGTTTGAAATTCTAATATTAAAAAAAACAAACATTTATTCCTTAACGTATTCGCTTTCAAAAAATATATTCCTTGCTCCTAGAAATTCGCAACTTTCGTCTACCACTGGCTCTGACAGTATACAGACAATAAGTGGCTATTGTTTTACATTTTAACGAGATTTTTGTCCCGAACCTTTCGTAATTGCGTAGTTTTATTTGAAGCCTCGTGTTAAAGTGAAAAAAGGAAAAAAAAATCTGTCTGGTGTGATGAATTAAAGTGCTAAAGCGCCGGCGAGCAGTGGCGGAGCATGGCGCGGCGCGGCGCGGTTTTATCTGCGGGGGAAATACGAGCCTCGGCTGCCAGCGGGTGGCTGCTCCGCCTGCCGTATGGAGCTCACGCGACAGCCAGCCGCTCCCGCCGCGCCCTGCCGCCGCCCTCTCATCCTTTCGTCGCCGGTTCCACCGCCCATCCTGTCGTCTCCTCCTTCACACCCGCCGCCGCCGCCACCGAATCACCATCGCCACCGCAGTCTCCAACGCCACTGCCGACTCCTCCTCCGCCGCTGTCCTCCACCACCTTCGATGCCGCCTCCAACGCGGCCACCCCCCCTTCATTTCCTCCTTCTCCGCTGCCTACGTCTCCACATCGCGTCCACAGTCTGTGTTGCGTTCATCCCCGCCGCCTCCTCCATCCCACTGCTTTCGAGACCTCTATCGCCGTCGTCGCTACCACCACCACCACCACCACCACCGTGCCCACTACTGCCTCTTTTCGCTTCACGCCGCGACTTTCTAACACCATCCGCTCCGGTGCCTCCATCACATTATCGCCCTCCGCCGCCGCCGCGTCCCCTGCCTCCGTTGCGTTCATCCCGCCGTCTCCGCCGCGCGCGCTCTTTACGTCAAGCGATTGGACGTCGTACGCGTGTGCCTCCGGGCGAGCGGCCGCGCGGATACGTCACCAACTTATTGCGACGACGGCGCTGTTGCGTGCGGCGGCGGCGGCAAGTGCATCAGCGCTGGCCGCCGCCGGCCGCCGCCGCCGTTGCCAGGCAATCGCGCTGCGCGTCACCCACCGACTGCCGGCGCGCTGCTGTCCCACCCGGTCCCACCGCATGCCCCGTGTTGTCGCAACCTCTCGGACGCACAGCCCGACACCCCCGCCCCCACCCCCTCCCGCGCCGCTGCAGAGCTCCGCGCTTCGGGCGTCAGGCCGGCCTTGAAATTGCCGCGGAAAAAAGAAGAAAAAAGTATAAGTTAACGTCCCGTGTGTCTACAAATAGCCCCAGAATATCTTATCCTTAAATAGTTTTTTTATTGGTACCGTTAATTACATGACATGCGTTAATGACAGTAATTAATTCTTAAATTCAACCAAACGTTTCTCAAGAACACATTGAAATTTTAAAATTAAAATCAATACATTTAGGAAAATATCATGTGAATATTAACGAGGTTTTTTTTGTTTTAATTGGGGGTGACCGGGAGTACGAGTCTTAGGGATACTGGCAAAGTTTTGGCCGAACATGCTCGACTTCTCAGCGCGAAATGCCCCTGATGTTTTGTGGGTCGGATTTCCCCGAGGAAGGCCGCAGCCTGACGACGAAACGTTGCATCTGTACCAGAAAACGTGGCGTCTCCGGACCGACAAGACTCCTGAGCGAAAGCTAGGGCTTGCGATATTTGGGTACTTGTGTACAAAAGTTAACTAATTATCGGTTGCCGGTGGTTGTAACGGTAGCTTTATGACGAAACAATTTTTTATTAACGCTGATCTCAACATCTCTTTAACGTTGACAATCATATTATTTAAATTACTAAGTAGTATTTAAAACATTCATTGCTAAGTACAAAGTATGTTTAAAAGAATCCCTGTATCACTTCTCACGTGCATCTGCAATATAATCCTGAAATACACACTTGGCTTACAAAAATGCGAGCGAGTTTGGCAAGTATGGCTATCAGAAATGCTATACATCCAACATGCAAATATATCATTAGAATTTCTACTAATATTTGTTTAAAAATTTGGGAGCAGATTTGGATAAGGAACTACAGATGAGTCGTAGGCTTCCGCGCAAGAGTCATGTGGGTGATCTGGGCTGTCCGGTGACGCCGCGTCGAAGGCTGAGTTGCCGAGTTTCGTCCATCTGTCGTGGTTTCCTCAGCCAGCCTGAGCTACAGCCTGAGGAAGACCACGACAGGATGGTCGAAACGTCGGCACTCAAGGCCTTCGACCGGCGTCACCGGACAGCCGCAGATTCACCGAAAATACAGAATGCCAATTTTCTTTCAGGTGTCTGCGGTTTTTTTGAGGCACTACAGTATGTTAGAGGAAACAAGAAAGAAACTAGTGCTTCATGCGTTCCACAGATACTTGTATTACTGTGTAAGAAAAACGTAAAATGTGATATTGTAAAGCTGAAAGTTTGTTTAATATCAATATTTCATATATTTGGTTGACCGGGAAGACGCTTCGTCCTAGGTACAGATGGCCAACAAGCTGCGTTTCGGCATCAAAACTGCTACCTGCCTCAAAGGAAATGCAGCCAGGGGGTGTGATTTCGGCGTGGAAGAAGGTGTAGAATAACGGGGAATAG
>BOPP01000192.1:360680-378893 GCA_017312745.1 Gryllus bimaculatus | reverse complement strand
TACTTCTCCGCTGCCTACGTACTCCACATCGCCGTCCATCAGTCTGTGTTGGCTTTCATTCCCGCCGCTCCTCCATCCACTGCTTTCTCGAGACCTTCTATCGCCGTCGTCCTACAACCACACCCAACGCCACCACCACCACGCCAGCATCACACCGCTGCCCACTGCCTCTTTCCTTCACGCCGCGACTTTTCTCCAACACCACCCGCCTCCGGTGCCTCCATCACATCGCCTCCGCCGCCGCCGCGCTCCCCTGCCTCCGATGGTGCGTTCATCCCCGCCGTCTCCGCCCCGCGCGCTCTTTACGTAGCGATTGGACGTCGACGTCGTGTGCTCGGGCGCCGCGGGCGACTACGTCACCAACTTATGCGACGACGGCGCTTGCGTGGCGGCGGCGGCGGCAAGTGGCATCAGGCTGGCCGCCGCCGCAGCGCGCCGACGTTGCACGGCAATCGCGTGCGCGTCACCCACCGACTGCCGCGCCGTGCACCGGTTGCCCTCCCCACACCGCCGATGCCCGATGTGTCGCAACCTTCGGACGCACAGCCGCGACACCCCCCCCCCCACCCCCCCCCGCGTCCCGCCGGCCGCTGCAACTCCGCGCTCGGGCCGTCCGGGCCGGCCTTGAAATTGATCGCGGAAAAAAGAAGAAAGAAAGTATAGTAACGTCCCTTGTGTCTACAAATAGCCCCAAGAATATCATTATCCTTAATAGTTTTCTTTATTGGTACGTTAATTACATGACATGCGTTAATGACAGTAAATTAATTCTTAATTCAACCAACGTTATCTCAAGAACAATTGAAATTTAAAATTAAATCAATACATTGAAAATATCTGTGAATATTTAGAGGGTTTTTTTTGTATAAGTTTTAAATCTATTTGGCTGACTGGGAGATACCGCGTCTTAGGGATACATGGCAAAGTTTTGGCCGAAATGCTCCGACCTTCCTCAGCGCGAAATGCCCTGATGTTTTGTGGGTGGATTTCCCCCCGAGGAAGGCCGCAGCATGACGACCGAAACGTTGGCATCTGTACCCAGAACGTGGCGTCTCCCGGACCGACAAGACTCCTGTCGCGAAAGCTAGGGCTTGCGATATTTGGGTACTTGTGTACAAAGTTAATAATTATCGGTTGCGGTGGTTGTAACGGTAGTATTTATGACCAACAAATTTTTTATTAACGCTGAATCTCAACATCTCTTTATGTTGAACAATCATATTATTTAAATACTAAGTAGTATTTAAAACATTCGATTGCTAAGCACAGTACTGTTAAAAATCCCGCATCACCTTTCTCACAGTTGCCATCTGCAATATAATCCTGAAAATACACCACTTGGCTTACAAAAATCGAGCGAGTTTTGAAAGTAATGGAATCAGAAATGCTATACAATCCACATCAAATATATCATTACAAATGTCTACTAATATTTGTTTAAAAATTTTGGGAGCAGATTGGATAAGGAAAATACAGAATGCCAATTTTCTTCAGGTGTTGCGGTTTCTTTGAGCACTACAGTATGTTAGAGGAAACAAGAAGAAACTAGTGCTTCATTGTGCCACAGACCTACTTGTATTATGTGTAAGGATAACGTAAAAATGAGATAATTGTACTGAAAGTTTGTTTAATATCAATATTTCATCTATTTGGTTGACCGGGAGACGCCTCGTCCTAGGTACAGATGCCAACAAGCTGCCGTTTCAGCCATCAAACTGCTACCTGCCTCCCAAGGAAATGCCGCCAGGTGGATTTCGGCGTGAAGGAGGTCGTAGAATAACGGGGAAATAATACAAAGTGTGTCCTCTGATTAGTCTTTACGTGTTAGTATTTTTAGATAATTTAATATAATAAATTATCGAATAAAATATCGTAAATTTAAGTCATGAGTCATACGACTTATTTATCTCACTATACCAGACACAAATGCGTGTGATGACCTCTGTACCTAGTAGGCGGCACCCCCGGACAGCCAATAAGAAACTGACACCTGCCCCGGAAACCTGAGTCGACAATATTTGTGTTCTTGGGTACAAAATTGATTGGTCTGGTTGTAACGAAGTTGTCTGCTAATTTGAAAAAAGGAAAATTTGGTCGTTTTGCAACATTTGAGACCAAGTCGTTTATGAACGCTGAATCTCAACATCTGTTACACAAAAGAATTACCTTCATAAAACGCTATTAGTTTTGGTGTCAGTGTATCTAGATACACAGATGACTGGACGAGAACACGAAGTGCTATCCAGACCTCGTTCCGGACATACTAGTTTAACACACACCTGTTCCACAAACTACCCACGCCTCTCTGACACTTATGTGAGGTTGAACTGTGTCTCATATAGTAACCGTTTGCCCTACATTCCAGAAAGAAAGAAAGGAAGGAAGAAAGTTTGTCCTAAGCTCCTACCATCACAGCAACAATTCGAAGCAGTCATCCATTCCAAGCCCTACCATCAGGATATTATAAAATTTGGCCAGAATATTAATACATTTCAAGTGAATTCGTGTACATAATATATTAACCTAGATTGGGTGCCAAGTTACGAATTTTTAAAATAATATCTCTGCTGAGGTAATCACTGTACTGTATAGACATCCAATGTGAAATGAAATATCAAATATGTAAAATATTAACGAGTCGCTAAGAACCTTCAGTTGATGCAATCACAATAAATAAATTGTTTACAATCACTTTTTTTTTAAATTTAAACTAACGATATTAGGACGAAAACGGTACTAACAACACGAAAAAAATTAAAACATTATATTGCTAGATTAGTGTGTGAAAAAATCCTAGTTTTGAAACTTCGCATGATTGTTCGTTAATATCTGCCGCACATTATTCCAAAAATCCTGACATGTTCGGGGTCAGCCAGGGATTTAAATGGTGTATTTCTAGTGTATTTCTTTTTGTAAATATCTCCAGAAGTATCATTCATACAGAAAATGGTGCAATATATAAAATTAAAGTAGACAAAATTTCTTACAAAACAGGTCCTATAAGGTTTTGTTGTAGAATTAGCCCTTTTAAAGTTATAGGCATAAAAAGTTCTTGTTTTTACTTGCAAGGCCCTGTTTTAGGTTTCTTCTCTTATCTTATAATGATCTATGTTTAATGCATGAATGTAATTTTATTTTTGTTCAACTTTACCAACAACCTGTCTTTTCATAGCTTGCGCAAAAACCATGAACATGTTTGAACTTATCAGATCTTATTTTGTGCAGTAGACTTACGAGTATCCGCGGCCATTGCGTTCGAGATTACTTCGGATGCGTAAAGCTTTGATAAGCAATGGTTTATTTGATAAGGATCGCGGAGAAATTTTTTGCTAAAGGATAGTGTACATTGCCAACATTACATAAAGCTATTTAAATGGAATAATCATGTTTTCCGCGTACATGAGGGACAACTAAATCTGAGAATAACAATGACAAATGACATACTCAAGTTTGACGAAGGATCTATTGATTATGGATTTGTGAAAAGTGTAATATTGGTCAAGTCGACAGTTTTACAATGAATTATTATTACGATTATGACAGTGAATTATTCGTACTTTTCATGACTGCTTAAGTTTATCGGGAAAGTATTACAATGTACCGTCAAAAAACTCGTATTGTTAACCCTGATACTTAAAAAGTGGATAATTCCTATTTTCCGATGACTAAATTACTTACTCTACATGTTGGGTTGTAAGTATCCACGTTTTGTAGTTCGTTGATAGCGAAAAAGTTGAATATAACAAAATGTCTGTCCGTGTCAACACTAGTGCTCACATTGTTCATTCAATTTTCTGAAAAATGATAATCTTCCAATCAATGTAGCCATCCTAAATAACTTGGAAATTTAATACGGGTATTTTTATTTTTTAGGGGGGTTCTTTGTAAGAAGCCTTAACATTTACAAAATTTTCCGAAAATTACTCCAAATTTTTGGATTAATTTGTTTACTCGGGTACAGCAAAGAACCCTTAATGAATTGGAAAGGTATCATTTTTGTTGAATTGTCTGAATTTTTGAACAATTTAACGTCAATTGTTTTCGCCATCTTCCTCCAAATACAATATTAGAGAATGTATTTTAATAAAACCTAATTTTCAGTGATTTTTAAAAAAGGTAACATTTTTCGAAAGCATGATTTTTTTTCAACCACTACCGGACACGTGGCTGAAAACGACTTACCAGTTCGTGGCACCCTCCATTGGTAATGCTAGAATTTAATAGGATGTTGGCTCACCCTTAGCCTTGATGTCAGATTCCACTGTCGTAGACATACTTTCAATGGTACTGAAAGGTTTCCTGAGGAATGTCAGCCCATTCTTCAGGAAGTGCTGCACTGAGCAGAGGTATCGAAGTAGGCCGGTGAGGTCTGCAACGTAGTCGGCGTTCCTAAACTTCCCAAAGGTGTTCTTTAGGATTCTGTCAAGACTCTGTGCTGGCCAATCGATTACAGGGATGTTATTGACATGTAACCATTCCGCCACAGGCCGTGCAGTATGAACGGTGCTCGATCGTGTTGAAACATGCAATCTCTATCCCCGAATTGCTCTTCCAACACTGGGAAGCAAGAAGGTGTTTAAAACATCAAGTAAGGATGTGCCTTGATAGTGCCACACAAAACAAAAATGTTTGTAAGCCCCTTCCATGAGAAACACGAACACACCAGAACACCATTTTGGATGTGTCTGGGTACTTTTGATCACACAATGTGTAATTAGCGGAGCTCTGATTTTCATTGAACGCTGTGAATTTTGGAAAATTGTAAAAGTGTTACAGATGCGCGAGAAAGTGTGTGGTATTGTAGCACGTCTAGTGTTTTCATCCAGTGCCTTGTCTTGGCCGCCGATCCCACGAGTGCCCTAGGGCCACCGCCGCTGCGCGCGTGGGAGAAGACGCTTGCCTTGCAGAGCGCAGCGGCGGCGCGACGCTCGCACGCTTCCGCGAACGCTTTGCGCTCAGCGCCGCGGCGCTCCTCGCCCCCGGCGCAGCGGAACGGCGCGGCGCGACACGACACGACACGGCGCGACACGGCACGGCATGACACGGCACGGCACGGCACGGTACGGTACGGTACGACATGGCGCAAGACGGCGACACGCCCCGACGCGACACGCCCTGGCACGACATGCCCCGGCACGACACGCCCCGGCACGACACGCCCCGTCACGACGCGCCCCGTCACGACGCGCCCCGTCACGACACGCCCCGGCACGACACGCCCCGGCACGACACGCCCCGGCACGACACGGCGCGGTACAACACGACACGGTACAACACGGTGCAAGATGGCACGCTACGGCACCGCACCTTGTAGCAAGAGCAGGCGCGACGGGTTATGTCGAAAAAGTGGATACATCTTGTTCCTATATATGAGGCTTATATATGAGGATGATATATATATATATAATTAAGGCATACTTAAGGTTAATTAAGGTATAATTAAGGCAACTTTTTTTTTGGTGGTGGTGAGATTTATTGATGCCACATCGATAACAGAACATAGATGTTTAAAATACATCGACTAAAAACCATCGATGTTTTTAGAAGGGATTAGTAACCTCTAACACTAAATACGTGTGCAATGAAATTTAATTTGTCAGTGATCGTGTTTGTCAATTCGCCGAATAAGTTGTGTGAGCGCTGCTCGAATCGAGTTACATTCATTTCGCACGGCAGTTGTCAGACAACTGTTTCTCATTGCTCTCCGTGCTAAAATAGCCTAAGATAGCCATCTGTTGTTGTGAAAGCACATTAGTATACCATTTATTTCTCGCGACAAAAGTGTGTGATCGGATAACATTTCTTTTAGAAAAAGTTAGTTGCCATGACTTGTCCCAACCATCTGTAGTAAATTACTTTTTCTATAAGTATCATGTGTTTACCTTTTACTAGTAAAATCTTCTATTTATAAGTAAAAAGGTTTTCTAGAAAATGGTGTCCAAGGGGAGAGGGGGGGGGAAGGTCCTTCTTATTTGAGCTGCGCACACTTATGTTGATTCGTGTCCCCTGTAGGAATCAGATATTGAAAGAAAACATCTTAGCTCTCTTTTCGGGAAGTAACCGATCATTAGCGAGTTTGAACCACGTGGCCTGAGGAGTGTGAAATGTAAAAAGATGTTTTACACAAAGTTATATTCTAAATGGAAATAGTTCCAAATTTTTATTGCAACCCCGCGGCGGCACCTAGTTGTAAAGTTCGCACGAGGAATCTGTCGTACTCCGCTGACGTCACGGAGAAGACCGCCGGCTAACGTAAGTGCCGTTTCAAAAATATCGGCTTCCTAACTTATCGTCAAACATACTTGGCGCGCCGCATCTTGTTGCATGAGTTCGCGCGAGGAATCTGTGCAGTTGGTCGACTTTACAGAGGAGACCGGTTGCCACCTTAAATGCCGTCTCAAAAACATAGACTTCTTAACTTCTTCGACAGGGAGACTCGGCAAGCTGTTGCTGGAGATCGCGCGAGCAATCTATTCACTGTGCTGACTTCTCAAAGGAGACCGCCGGCTAACCTAAATACCGTCTGAAAAACATCGATTTCCCAGCTTTTCGACAGGCGGTCTTGGTGCAGTGGCACGCTGTTGCCAGAGTTCGCGCGAGCTGTGCACTCAGCTGAGTCACAGAGGAGACTGCTGCTACCCTAAATGCCGTCTCAGAAACATCGACTTCTTAACTTTTTCGACAGGCAAACTCGGCGCGCTGGCACGCCGTTGCTAGAGTTCGCACTAGGAATCCGATTACTGGCCCGAAGTCACAGAGAGGATCGCCATCATTTGATATTGAACACTCCAAACCGTGTCGATCGAGTAACCTGTCCAATTTTGCGATTTTCGACACGAGCTGGATTTTTCCCGAAAGTAGTGTCTTAGCAAGAAATTTCATGAAGAATACACTGATGGTAATCACATTACCATCAGATGCTCACTTTTTCATAAATCCGTGATATCCGATTTGCAACACTTTTTCTCGGTCTTGTCAGATAACGGTGAATAAATTTATTTAGGAAACAATACAATAAAGTTTCTCATGTTCTCCCGGAAGTGGGTCGATTCCATGATGTAGGTCATAAAAAAATTAAAATTAAAATTTATAGATGATTTGCTGATGCATAGTGTTTCTGTTATGCGGGAGCGGATATTTCGTGCTATCAGTTTTTTGCCAAATCCGATCGTTGCTCTCTCTATTCAGAATTCAACTAAGAGTGGTAAAGGGAAGGGGCAAAGATACCGTTCATACTTCTTTCCCATACGTCACATGCTGGTTCTCAGTTCGTTCGTTCGTTCTTCTTCTTCTTCTTCTTCTTCTTCTTTATTATTATTATTATTATTATTATTATTATTATTATTATTATTATAGAGTACTGGCTAATAAAAAGAGTAGTTGGACGGAAGCGGCGAATATAGTGGGGTATGGGGAGGACAGATGATGCTGGAATCGCTCTTCCCCAAGCAGTCATATGTTTGCTGAGTCACTGGGGAAGTACTCTGTCACCACAGACCGGACCTGTTCAAAGCTCAAGGTTTCTTTGTGAGTGAAACGAACAAACACAAGGCCCGTAGGAACTTATTTCCAAAGCGTGTGAAGGATCTTTGTTTGCCTAAAAGTTTTGTTAATATTAATACTTTTTGTCTAAAAGTTATTACAAACGTATTGATTAAAATATTTGCAACAGATAAAACAATTTAAGATTAAAATTGTAGTATCGGTGAGGTCTTTCATGCAAGTGCATTTTTCGTAAACTTAGAGTGTGCAGTGGGGCATTCCACGTTGAGCATTTGAGCTATAATCTCCTATTTAAGTGTAGTGTCCCATCCTCGAAGGCCTCGAGCTGGAAGGGGTACATAAGTATCCAATAAGGACATTCAATACCTAAAAATTAAATCGTAACGAAGCTCCCGATTGGACGACAGTGTTTACATCTCCTTTCAGATCGTAACCTTCAATGAATTCTGCATTTAAATCGGAGTGAAGTGGTGTGGAATGTTTATGGTGGCACTTCTTGGCAGTAAAGGATAGTCGGAATTGATTTGTGATTACGGGGGCGTCAGCTATTATCTGCATTAGTGCCGTAAGTGTAGTGCATGTGATGACGGCGTTCCCTCCCCGCCGGAACGTGACATCCTCCGCCGTACAAAAATATAACCTGAAGGCAGGGGGTTTGTAGAATGTTGGAACTGAAACCAGTTGGTTATCCAATGTACTGAGAGATAAATTGATGTAACGTGGCTTCTTCTTCCTATATCTCAATGGCGAAAGTCAGACTGTATTTTCGTTGTCCCTTGCAGCCTTTCTATGTAATTGCTAAGTTATTTAAGTTTTCAATTTTTCAATAGCTTGGAATCCTTGATAGCGAAACAATTTTCATTCGTGCGTGTGGATACGATTAACTAAACTCACTCGGAAGTTTTCAATAAATAAAAATTTTGTGTAAAGTTAAATCGAAAATGATGAATGTAAAATTACATTGAAAACGTTTGAAAACTCAATTCCGCAATAAACTGACTAGCAAGTCCCGGTTATATGTCTGGTCGATAGACAAAATGCTGGGTGATGGCGTTCCACGGCCAAATATTATTCCGAGCGGAAATACGTCGAGCATCCGACGGCAGAATCCTCGAGTGTCGTGCAACAGAAGAAGTTTGCACGTTGCCGCCGCCAGCGCCCGTCCCCATCTTACTTTCAAATCCCTCGCTGGGGCAGGGCGCGGGACGCGTGCGTCTTTTGTTCGAGGCGGCGCGCGCTGCCGTTCCGATCGCGCGCCTGAATCGGGCGGCGATTCACAGGGCATGGAGAGGAAGAAGGAGAAAAGAAAGAGGAAAATGTAGGAAATAGGAGGGAGACAAAGAGTCGGGAGGGAGATAAGCATGAGTAAGAGAAGGAAAAGGAGAAAGAAGGAATGATGTGGATAGGGAAGGGGGAGAGTATGAAATAATAGGAGAGGAGGAGATAGAGAGAAGGGGAGTGAAGAGGAGTTGAAGGGGAGAGGAGGATACAAAGAGTAGAGGGGAGAGGGGGAGATGAAGAGGAGGGGTAGAGAGGAGGACTGGTGCAATTGCGTCACTGTACAGTCGGTCCAGTCACGTGACCAATTATATTTATTCTTGGCCATGCCAAAATGAGTGGATGGGCGTGGTGGGCGAATAACCTGAAGGGTTGAGGAACTCCCAAGTCCCCCTGTCGCAAGCACTCCTTACGCGGAGGGGAGGCGATCGACTGTTGGCGCTGGCAGCGGATACACAGACGACAGAGCCCCTTTGCTTCGGCGTCGTTGTATACCGCGTGTCCTAGGCTTCGACGGGGGTGAATTTTCGCCGCAAGCTGCGTAGCTGGATCGAATTCAACCGCTGTCTAAAGGACAGTCGGCTGTTCTGGTCGGTAGTTTTCCGAGGTTTCTTCGATCAGCACCAGGAGAGTGGCGGAGCACTTGTAACAACAGACCTCCAACCACGCGCGATCTTTCCTTCCTCTTCATTGTCCGTCCTACTTACAGATACACACACCGCGCTACACAACCACACACGACGGGAGCTCTGAGCTTCTCCCGGCTGAGGTGGTTGCCCTGAGACGATACCTGGAGAGGAAAACGCTCAAACCAACGCGTTTGTCGGCTTCTTGCCTCACGTTCAACCCCCGGAAATACGACATACTCTACACTTACGGGACTACATTGCACGCGATCAATCTAAACATATTTCTTCACTTGACTAGAACGTGTTAGGACGGATTTTTTTCAGATGGCAGTTTCTTCTGCTCTTTCGCTAGCATTGTTACTCGTCAACGCGAAGAAATGAAGTTCACTACATTTTGTTGTTTGTGCACAACTACGTGTTGTTTGGTAGGATGATTAGGTGCAATTTTGATTGCGAGCTTCTTGCCAAATCTCCCTGTTGTCTAAATCTTTATTTAAGAAACGAACACTTCTAACGTCATCGCTAGAAGCAAAATCAATGAGTAATTTATGCATACAAAATGTTTCATGTAAATTTGCTCCTCGTCGAGAATTCCTAATGATACATTTTATTTCTAAGCATGCTATTTTAAAAGTTTATTTTTCAAAGCATGCTATCTCCTGTAAATAGTCTAAAGATATGGAAGTTTTAGCTCCGGTACACGAATTTTGAATTGAAACACATCACATGAATAAATAGCAGGTGGGATCTTTTGTTTTCGTGTGCCAAGTCAAAAACTGTTCACAAACGCACCTTAGGAACACCATGGAAATATTGAGTTGTATGAAACTTAATGTTGTTGGAATTAGTGGATGGTATAGTTAATTGTTAGTAGAAATATTTGTATTAGAGTTTATTGCGTTATCTCTCCATGTCCTTGTCGCGTAGGGGTGCGACAACGCCAACAAAACATCATTGTTTAAAAAAAACATCGCCTAAAAACCTCCATTTTTAAACTGTGTTTAGCGCATTGGTAAACTCTTGACATCAATGTTGTTCGTGCGGGAATATTTAATTTGGCAAGTACCGTATTTTTAAAATTAATTATTAACTGACAAGACACTCAAAAGTAATAAGAATAAATAGCAAAACATTCTATGTTTCATTGAGTAATACAAAAAAAATATGCATTTATCGTCTGAAACGCTACTAATATTTTTCATCAATGTTCAATTGCTCTGAAAGAATATTCAGTTTACAGATATGTGAAAATTGTTGTTTTTTTATTATGATACTTTTGCATTAAAAAATAAAACATCGACAAAGTAAAAAAAAAATATCGAGCACAAATCAACCGGGTTTTAAAATCGTGGATATCACTGAGGCATCCCCAGTGGGGCCAGAGGAGAGAGAGAGAGTGTGTTCTTGCAGCGATCGCACTGCTGCAGGCAGCCGTGACTCACTCCTGAAGAATGCTGTGGGAGAACGCGTGGCGAGTGGATGGTAGAGTGATCCGAGAAGAGAAGCGCTGTCGCCTTATCTTAAGGCTAAATGTGCCGAACAATACTTGGAGGAAAATACTATTGGTCGCAGATCTACCAACGGGGAAATTTCCATTACCTGCAACGTCTGAACAAATGGACGGGTTTACGATCAGTAAGCGACAGCAAAGTAATTTGAAAAATAAGTTTTTGCGTTTTTGTTGAAAAGGGCTTCACAACGTAAATTCTGAATTAGAAACGAATTAAATATATACGGATCGGAAATCGGGTCATTTGTTCGGACGATATTAGTAACGTAATTTCTGCTTATTTCGGTGTTTTCACGTGATGGCGATAAATTGAACTATATCCGGTACATATAGCTTTGTACTCGGTTCTTGGAAATGCTGGTGCAACTGTAACCTACCTTCGAGGAACCGACAGCCGTATGAGAGTGGGAGTTCCTAGACACAGGGGACTGCATCAGGACAGGTGGTGCGCCAGGGAGACATTTTATGAGACTGAGAATCTGTTTCAGGTGAGTTGGGTTTATTTTCGTTACGTAGAGAGAGAATTGAGAGAACGAAACTATTTTGACGTAAATCGCGTTGTGAAGACTCGTAATGTGGGAAAAAATGTTGTTCTGAGAATTGCAACGCGATCCTTTAATTTGAACAAAACTAGCCCTTAAACAATAGATGGAGCTTTTCTCGAAAATCCGTGAACGAATATAATGTCCGACTGGAGGAGAGTGTGAGATCAGAGAATGCAGTGCTTACAAGATCTTCGCGAATGTTTGAGTGAACAGTTTTTTTTTTTAAACGGAAGATACTAAAATACTCCGGAGGGTATTCGAAAAGAACATTCATTTTAAAGTTTTGTTTGCATCGGAATGTTCTAAAAAGATCGTAGTCTCTTATCGATATCGAAAAACAACTTTCATTATTGTAAATACCAGTACTAAATGAACCGTGGGTATTATGAAAGAATTTCAAAGCAAAATACTGATTTTTCTTATATCTAAAACGTATTTTTTATTTATTATTATTTTACAAATATTATTCAATATAGACAAATACTATCAATTCAAGCTTTGAACTAGTGTGACATGTGTATTCCGTCATTTGAAGGTTACTTATACGCACGTAATCTTTCTACTTTTATTTTAGTCACTGGCAAAGGAAAAAATCTGAGAAATTATATAGATACGATCTATTGTATTTGATTTTATAATCTCATTTGATTCTATTACCTCAATGCATATACAGGGCTTTTAAGTCCCTATTAGTAGTTATTTAAATAAAGTGTCATATGTTTAACATTAAGAGTTGACTTTTATTGATATTACAGTAACACTTGCCCAGAGCGAAATCTTAAGAGACCAGTATTTTTTTACCGTATTAGATATGATTCCGCATTATGCAATGTAATACTGTAGAATTAACGTTTGCCGGGACCGCAATTTCATACAAAATTCTGTATCCCAGCCGCGAAGATTTGAGGTGACGCAAACGCACAACAAAAAGCTAAAGTGGCGGAAGTGGACAAAGACATTGTACACGATCTTCTTCCTTTGGCCTCGTGTTCCTCATGCGATGTTGGCAACCAACTATAGAAAATCGATACTTAACTTTCCCGCGCAATTATGGAATGATGATTAAAACGCTTATACGGAATAAGTGGTGATTCGCCATTACCGAGGCGCTACGCGATATCATCCGCTCCATACATGGGTTATGCGGCCGCAACCCTAGAGTGCAGAGGTTCCCCGAGGAGCCTCTTTAGGCCGGCTCGTTGTGTTGCATGAAGGTCCTCAAACAGTCGGGCGGGTGATACCGGAGCATGCGTGAGAATTGAATTGAATTCATGCCTCATTTTCCGTGGCGAGACTCAGGCTATCAGGCCCGCTCTGACTTCTGACATCTGAAATTTCGGTATGCTCCTTTCACCCACTAGCGGAGGAAGGTATTTCTTGGGCGACGAAACTGGCGATTTGAATTGAGCTCAGATGCGTCATTTAAGCTTGAGGATATTTTAATCTCTGAGATATTTTACATTTGCAGTAAATTCTTATAATGATACTGAGATAGGTGATTGCTTCACATTCGCGTATTCAACGTGCGATTCCGCCAAGCCCAGTCCCATTCTGGATCACTTGAAGCTTCCATTGAATGTGAGTTGAAGACAAGAACTATGATAATCTACTATTCTGCCAGCGGCAAAGGATGAACTTCCCACTGTGATCGAGGAAAACGAGTACGTATGAGACCCAGTAATGTGAATCGATCAACGGATATAGCTAATAATAGCATATGCGGACATGGTTTATCGTATTATGTGGTCCAAATCATGAGTGGACTACGAGCATAGCATTCTGAACATAGACTTTCATACTGTGAGAAGCGTGATTTCTAGTAGGCGATAGTCATACGTACGTCTATCATAATCACTTCACCTAAACTCATATGCAACTAATTAAGTGCGAGTGTGCCCAAAGCGATGTGTATTATCTCGGTCTGTTGCACTCTCTGTACAACAGTCCTCAGTAAAAAATTATTTCAGAGCGAGTATCCAAGGATTGAAGATTACTTGAAATTAGTAATTACACACATTAATCTCATTAAGGAAGATCAGCATATCGTTTGAGCCGTGAACGATTCACACATCGTCTACATATCATTGTTGCTCTCCTTTAGTGGAACGCAGTTGCCAGCTTAGTACACAGCAGCCATGTGACCCAAAGTAGTGTCTGACGTCCTCTGTCTCTACTCAAGTAGAGCACGATGTTATTGTCATCTCTTCTGATCTACCAGGCATCCACTTCGCAGCACCTCAGATTAGTGGAACTTACTGATCTTATGAGATGAAAAAAAACAGTAAGTCGTCTTTTAGAAATGTATCCCACAATGACATCAGGAATTGGTACATAAAGTTACAGAGTAGTCGATGAATGGGCAAACATGTTTGACTGCTGAACCAATTAGTGTCAGAATTCTTCACATTGCGTATTTATAATATATATTAATGTATATATGTTACTTTATCTAACTTACACTCCTAAGACACATGTTGTCAGATTGATATTTTTGTCACTGTTGTGTGCGAGAGTACGTGCGAGCGCAGGATCAACGGATAGTGTCGCCCTGAATAATTCGGAGTCAACCACAGTGTTACGAAAAATTAGCATAAATTCATATGTCCATTGAGATGAGGGCCTGCGGATAAGACTGTAGATCGACACAATTGCCTCCAAGAATTTCTCAATAAAGGCCTCATTTCTCCAGTAAGAAGATATGGACCAACATTTTGAAAAAAGCTAGCTTGTGAGGAGTTGCTTGTTGCGTATGGGCTTTTCGACTAAAACGAACGACTATTTTTCCTGATTTTTTTAATAGTACATTACCAATACAATAAATGATTTGAGTGTTATTTCAAACTCTACATCAATGGGTAGACGAAGAAAACAACCAAAAATGTCCTCCCAAAAAGGCTTATATCAGTACTTATGAGATAACACACACGAGTTATTTACCTTATGTATGAAAATCAGCAATCAGTTAATTTACCCAACTATTTTAGGGACAAGGGTCCCGTCAGATAGAATAAACCAGACTTCAAAACTGTTTTTAGACACTATATTTCAGTATTGCTCATCCATCTATCGTTCAATATTGATCTAAGCTCTGTGGCCAATGGAGATAAATTCATTACGCGCACCTTTCCCTGATTATTAATCCTCACCCGACAGACGCATCTAGTATACCCCAAAGAAAACGACAGATTCAGGTACCATAACCGCGTGAGAGCAGTGAAGTGCTCCTTCTTGAGCTTCTTTTACTTATATAAAAACAGAGATAGAAATCTAAATGTATACCATTTATGCATAGAAGAGTGTATGCTATGTATCGAGAAGTCCAACAGCCGCATTCAACTAGTTCTCCTACAAAGCCCGTCTATCTTTTCTAGAGCGCGTGAGGCAAGATATTGGCCCTGCTTCGGCTGTATTTCACAAAACTGGCAAAAGATAGTCTGTATAAAAAATTATTCGGCATCACCTATACACAGTCGTTTTAGAATACAAAATAATCATAAGGGAATACTCACCCATCGTAACCTAGAATTATAACACGAGACCAAGCATTGTAACTCTTGGCTGATCTGCATGAGTTGGGACGGAAGTGTAACCGATTAACAGTTCAAGGAAAAATGTCAACCATAGAAATCAAAAATAAAAAGCGAAAATATACGTTACCCTACGAATGCATGATCCATATGTTTTCAATCCTGCACGCGGTGTTGAATTGGCAGTGAAACTCTCGTATGAGATGTCTGTGGCTGGTCCTCCTTCTGAGACCCCCTTGAGTGTATGTCGCTCCGGCGTCGAGAAGTGCGTATCGTGGTGAGTGGTATTTTTGCAGTGTAAGGCGGACAAGTACAACAAATAAGCCATGTTTTTAACCTCATCAGGTGGCAGTAGGTGTCCAAAAGAACGCTTTCGCTCAGAATGCCACCTCGAGAGAAGATTATAGATTCCCTTCCGCACAAATTCCCTCACACCTAAACAAATATCACACTGTCTTCCTCACGCAAGGCAGTTTTGGAATACTTATACACTGGAGGCAATCCGAACACACTTTTCTTACATGTAGAGGGACCAGTGAGAGCACACTACCCGGTGCGATCGCCACACGGGGTGGTGCTTGGGCGTTCGCTCCTCGATGAAATGTCCCCACGACCCCACTCTTCTCTCTTTCAGGCGTTAATGATATACTAGTCAGTCTAGTCAGTTCAGTATGCTACGTGCGTGTACAATTGCGATAATCTCTCAACACATGAGATGTCCATCTACTTCTGTGAGTACTCGAGATGTAAGTATTAGGTGTAATCCAACTTTAACTAGTTGGCATTCTTGGGTGTGGAAGGAGAGAGGAAAGTGATAGACTCTTATTTGTTTATTATGATTAGAGCAGAGTGAAAGAGTCGATAAAGAGGGTATAATTCTAGTGAAATTCTAATTTTTTCTGTTGGCATTATCACAGCACAGGTTCCTGACATATTTAGTACTATGCCAACTAGTTATATGTATGCATAATAGATGAAACGTCCGTTTATCACCACAAGCGTGGTCCTCTACCTAAGCATTCAGTTTATACGTGCGTTTCTACGTGCTTGGTATCAGTTCTGACAAATATTTCCTTGTTAAAGTATGATCTATTTTGTGCTGATTGGCAGTGTGCGATATGAATTAACCGGCACCCGGCCAGCATTCCCGTGAATCTAAATCATACATCTACTCAGCGCTCGGCGCTCACGTGAGCCGGAAGTGCTACCTACTCATATGAATTGGCTAACAGTAGGTCGCAATTGCAGGTAGCCTGTGAGACCCCTCACACCGACCTGCAAAGTCAGTGAAAAATGGATCATGCTCATGTCACCGTTTTAAGAAGCGGTATTTTGATGTTTTGCATCATTCGAGTGATGATATGTTGTTACGCGTTGATATTCTGATCGTTACGACGTTGCCAGCCCCAAACGATATGACACCAGTTCGTCGACAAAGTGTCAATGACTGGGTATATATCGGTCGTTCCCGATCTTCGCTTCGGTATGACGCATAGCACGATTTTATTGAGATCCCGCACGTTCTCTTATACTGTAGTGATTACGTGATATATGAGATCTAAAGTGAACTGTGTGATGGTATATGAACATCGTGAAGTATTTTTCTTGTAGACTTCTCAGTTAATTTTGCGTTTTCAGTTCATTCAGCCGGCACCAAATAAATCAGTCACGGAGCCGACTAGAAAGAAAACGGAACGCGTGATCTGCTAGGAGAGCGAAGTATAACGGATATCTAGCCTCTACGGTGTTAACTCGTGGAACTCTATACATCGGAGATCAGAGAATTTTCTATGATCCAGTTCTCCTGAATCCATTGAGCAATATTGCAGCGAATGTTTAGGTCCTTCTATGTTTGTGTTCTCTGCAAGTACGTATATAAAAGATTAGCTCACGTAATGGACATACTATACATGCGTTCTAGCAAGTTTTGGTTGAAGTTCTGCTCGCGATATTCGCTTCGTCTTGGGTAGTAAATATATGTGAGAGCGTTTACAGGAGAAGGAATTAGGGAGGCGCGGTAATAAGAGTGTTAGTGTCCTAGTTTTAAGTGCATAGAGCCTGGTGGTAACGTTACGTGAGTGAATTTGTATATTTCTAAGATCAGATGCAAAGTATAGTGAGTGCTCTATAAAAACTAGTCATTATGATCAGTCTGTAGCCGTTTATATCGCAATATAAGATTATCTGTCCCTTGTCATCTAAGCTCTGAAAATCTAGATATAATGACTTGTTTTTCTTAACAAATGACGTGATGCTAAAACTGTGCTAGTGTTTATAAGATATCTGCATTATTATGCTTTTGACTATATTTTATCGCTATCACTGTGTTCTATACATTCTCAATCTAGAATGTAAAAGTTAAAATGACGGAAGGATTCTGATGCAACTCATAGATAATAACATTGAAATGTCTACGTATAGAGTACGTGCATCTCCTCTCACTATGCTTCGTCACATAACTAGTCTGTCGATTCTACTAGTTAGTTTAGACTGACACAGATGCACTTCTATGCTAACCCTCTACCATAGCCAATCAGCTCGTAGACACATTGGCTGTAAAACGTTACTCATTAACACAGCAATTTCAATTCAATTTTCGTTACAGGAGCTCTAACTCCCCCACGAATCGTGTTTAGCTCTACAACTGTAACACTGAAACACCAGTAATCATCGAATATTTGAAAGACAACGTATAGGAGTGATCGTAATAGTTAAACTAACTCCCTCGTGTATTGTAACGCGACTTAGCTAAACTCTGGCAGACACCTCTACTGATAATCTATATCTACGAAATTGTGAGATGCGAACAGCTCTGTGGTAGTTCTAGAACGAATTCAGACATATTACTATATTCTGCAGTCTGTACAGCGCTAACTGTAATTCCTCTCCTCTGTACTTGTGTTGTATTCACTGTCTAAAGACGTAACTACTCGTTTGTCATCACTGCATGATTTTCTATGGCGATCGTTGCACTGACTAGTCTGATATGTAATGCTGCGAATGCATACGAGTACGATGAACTGACCCTGCGTTTCTCGCGTCCAGCCGCATCGCCATAGATACAGACGGCGTCCACTTACTTTGTGTACATTGGGTAATGGTGCTGTGTCACTAAGCTGCAACTGTTCCATAAAGGAGCGGGCACAACAATGATGTGGAATGTAACGTAGGTGAACCACCGATAATCTGGCACTGAATGCTTCAGATGAAACTCGCACGGC
>BOPP01000192.1:328179-357777 GCA_017312745.1 Gryllus bimaculatus | reverse complement strand
CGTACGTGGAATAGAGTAGCGTTACCGTAAGAGGTGAGCGATAAGACAAGGATGGAAAGAAAGAACATGCGCGGTCAGTGGCACGTTTGTTTTATGGTACTCACGCCTGTTCCATCAACTACCACCGCCTCTCTGACACTTTGGAAGGTTGAACTGTGTTCGTATAGGTAACCGTTTGCCCTACGCATTCCCAGAGAAAGAAAGGGAGGAGAAAGTTTGTCTATACGTTCTAACATCAGCAGGCACTTCGAGCAGTCATCCATCCAGCCTCTACGCATCACGGATATTCCTAAATTTTGCCAGATTATACATGTTTCAGAGTGAACTTTCGTGTACATTAATGATTACCTAGAGTTGGGTGCCAAGTTACGAATTTTTAAAATAATATCCTCTGCTGAGGTAATTCACTGTACCTGTATAGACATCCATGTGAAAGTGAATATCAAATATCCATCACGTCAAATATTAAGGAGTCGCTAAGAACCTTCAGTGATGCGATCACAATAAATAATTGTTTACAATCACTTTTTTTATTAAATTTAAATAACTAGACGATATTAGGACGAATAAGCGGTACTGTGATGCAGAGCTCGACTCCAAATTAAAACATTCTGGTGGCTAGAAATCTAGTGTGTGAAAAAATCGCTAGTTTTGAAACTTCGCATGATTGTTCGTTACTATTGCTGCACATTATTCCAAAATCTGACGTGTTCCGGGGGGTCAGCCAGGGATTTAAATGTGTATTATTCTAGGGTGGTTTTTTTTTGTTGAATTTAGAAAGTATATTCATCACAGAAATGGTCGAGAACCATATATAAATTAAAGTTGACAAAATTTTTACAAACACAGGTCCCTATTAAGGTTTTGTTGTGATATTAGCCTTTTAAAGTTTATATGGAATAAAAAGTTCTTGTTTTTTAATTTAAAGGCCCTGTTTTAGGTATATTCTCTTATCTTATTAAATGATTCTATGTTTAATGCATGAATCGTAATTTTATTTTTGTTCAACTATATCAATCAACCTTGTCTTTCCCTTCATAGGCTGCCGCAAACCATGAACTGTTTGAACTTATCAGATCTATTTTGTTGCAGTGGACTTACGAGTATCCGAGGCCATTGGGTCGGTTCCGAGAATTACTTCGGATGGCGTAAAGCTTTGATAAGCAATGGTTTATTGGGAGGGATCGCGGAGAACTTTTTTTGGCTAAAGGATAGTGTACCTGCCAACTTACATAGGGCCTATTTAAATGGAAATAATCAATGTTTACCGGTACATGAGGGGACAACTAAATCTGAGAAGACAATGACAAATGACATACTCAAGTTTGACGACACGATTATTGATTATGGATTTGTGAAAAGTTAATATTGGTTCAAGTCGACAGTTTGCAATGGGAATTATTAATTACGGATTATGACAGTGAATTATTCGTACTTTTCCAATGACTGCCTTAAGTTAATTCGGGGAAAGTATTTGTAATGTACGGTCAAAAAACTCGTATTTGTTGAACCCTGATACTAAAGTGGGAAAATTCCTATTTTTCCGATGACTAAACTTACTTACTCTACATGTTGGGTTGTAGTTATTCCACGTTTGTAAATTCGTTGATTAGCGAAAAAGTTGAATATGACAAAAATGTCTGTCCTGTCAACACTATGCTCAATCATTGGGTTTATCTACGATTTTCCGAAAATTATCATCTTCCAATAATGTAAGCCACCTAGATAACTTGGAAATTTATTGGGTATTTTGAAATTTTTTTGGGGGGGGGGGTTCTTTTAAGAAGCCTTAACATTTACAAATTTTCTTCCGAAAATTACTCCAAATTTCGGAATTAAATTTGTTTACTCGGGTAGAGAAAAGACCCTTAATGATGGGAAGGGTATTATTTTTGTTGATTGCTGAATTTTTGAAAAATAACGTCAGTTCTTTTCTTTCGGCCATCTTCCTTCAAAATACACATTAGAGAAATGTATGTTAATTAAACATAATTTTCGTATAGATGTTAAAAAAAAGCTAATGTAAAAATTTTTCGAAAGAATGCTTTTTATTCAACCACCAACCAGACACGTGGCTGAAAATGAACTTACCAGTTCGGGACCTCCATTGGTAATGCTGAAAATTTAATAGGATGTTGGCTACACTTAGCCTTAAGTCAGATTCCACTCTCGAGACATACTTTCAATCATGTGCTGGGAGCTTTCCTGAGGAATTGCAGCCCATTCTTTCACGAGGCTGGCACTGGAGCAGAGGTATCGAAGTAGGCCGGTGAGGTCTGGCACGAAGACGGCGTTCCTACACATCCCAAAGGTGTTCTAATAGGATCTGTCAAGACTCTGAGCAGGCAATCATTACAGGGATGTTATTGACGTGTCCATTCCGCCATGCAGGCCGTGGCAGTAGAACGGTCTCGATCGTGTTGAAACTGCAATCTCTATCCCCGAATTGCTCTTCAACAACCTGGGAAGCAAGAAGGTGTTTAAAAACAATGAAGTAGGCTGTGCTTGATAGTCTGCCACACAAAACAAAAATGTTTGTAAGGGGCCGCTTCCATGAAAACACGAACACACCAGAAACACCAATTTGGTGTGTCTGGATACTTTTTGATCAACACAATGAGTAATTAGCGGAAGCTTGAAATTCATTGAACGCTGGTGAATTTTGGAAAATTGTAAAAGTGTTACGATGGGCGGAAAGTGTGTGGTATTGTAGCACGTCCAGTGTTTTCATCCAGTGCCTTGTCTTTGGCGCCGCTCACGAGTGCCCTAGGCCACCGCCGCTGCGCGCGTGGGAGAAGACGCTTGCTTGCAGAGCGCAGCGGCGGCGCGAAAAAAACGCTCGACGCTGTCGGCGAACGCTTTGCCTCAGCGCCGGGCGGCGCTCCTCGCCCGGCGCAGCGAACCGGGCGACACGAACGACACGGCGCGACACGGCACGGCCATGACACGGGCCGCACGGTACGGTACGGTACGAACCATGGGCGCACGACGGCGGACACGCCCGGACACGAAACACGGTGCCCTGGCAGCGAAACGCCGGCACGACACGCCCGGCTCGACTCGCCCCGGGCACGACGCGCCCCGGCACGACACGCCCGGGCACGACACGGCCCCGTCACGGAACACGGCCCCGTCAACGACCGGCCCGTCAGCACGCCCCGTCACGAACACGCCCCGTCACGACACGCCCCGTCACGACAAGCCCGTCACGAACACGCCTCGTACGGACACGCCGCCGTCACGACACGCCCCGTCACGACACGCCCCGGCAGACACCGCCCGGCACGACACGCCCGGCAACGACACGCCCCGCAAGACACGCCCGCACGACAGCCCCGGCAGAACACGTCCCCGTCACGAAACACGCCGTCACGACACGCCCCGTCACGACAGCCCCCGTCACGAACACGTCCCGGCACGACACGCCCGTCACGACACGTCCCGGCACGACACGCCCCGGCAGACACGCCCCGGCAGGACACGGCCCGGCACGAACACGCCGTCAACGAACAACGGGCTACCCCGTCACGACACGCCCCGTAAGACACGCCCGTCACGACACGGCCCCGGTCAGACAACGCCCCGTCACGAACGTCCCGGCACACACGTCCGCACGACCGCCCGGCACGACACGCCCCGGCACGACAGCCCCGGCACGAACACGTTCCGTCACGACACGCCCGGCACGACAACGCCCGGCAACACGACCGTGTACAACACGGTGCATAGATGGCACGTACGGCACACAAGACCTTGTAGCAAGAGGCAGGCGCGACGGGTTATGTCGAAAAAGTGGATACATCCTTGTTCCTATATATGAGGCTTATATATGAGGATGATATTATATAATAGGTAATTATGGCACTTTTTTATTGGTGGGGTGAGATTTATTGATGCCACATCGATAAACAGAACATAGATGTTTTAAAATACATGACTAAAAACCATCGATGTTTTTAGACGGGATTAGTAACGTTAACACTAAATCGTGTGCAATGAAATTTAATTTGCTAGTGATCGTGTTTGTCAATTCGCCGACTAGTTTGTGTGAGCGCATGCTCGAATCGAGTTACTTCATTTCGCACGGCAGTTGTCAGACAACTGTTTCTCATTGCTCTCCAGTGCTAGAAATAGCCTAAGATAGCCATCTGTTGTGTGAAAGCCATTAGTATAACCATTAATTTCTCGCGACAAAAGTGTGTGATCGGATAACATTTCTTTTAGAAAAGTTAGTTGCCATGACTGTCCCAACCATCTGTAAGTTAATTACTTTTTATAAGTTCATGTGTTTTACCTTTCTAGTAAACTTCTATTTATAAGTCAAAAGGTTTTCTAGAAAATGGTCGTCCAAGGGGAGAGGGGGGGAAGCCTTCTTATTTGAGCTGGCGCACCTTTATGTTGATTTCGTGTCCCCTGGTATGAATCAGATATTGGAAAAAACATCTTAGCTCCTTTTCGGGAAGTTAACGCGATATTAGCGAGTTTGACCCGTGGCTGAGGTGTGGACTGTAAAAAGATGTTTTACACAAAGTTATATTCTAAATGGAAATAGTTCCAAATTTTTATTGCAACCCGCGGCGGGCACTAGTTTAAAGTTCGCACGAGGAACTCTGTCGTACTCGCTGAGTCAGGAGAAAGACCGCCGCTTAACGTAAAGTGCGTTTCAAAAATATCGGCTTCCTAACTTATCGTCACATACTTAGGCGCGCGCATCTTGTTGCATGAGTTCGCGGGCGGAGGAATATGTGGCAGATCTGGTCGACGTACAGAGGAGACCGGTTGCTAACCTAAATGCCGTCTCAAAACATAGACTTCTTAACTTCTTCGATAAAAAAAAACAGGGAGACTCGGCAAGCTGTTGCTGGAGCTCGGCGAGCAATCTATTCACTGTGGCTGACTTCTCAAAGAAGCCGCGGCTAACCTAAATACGTCTGAAACATCGATTTCCAGGTTTTCGAACAGGCGGTCTTGGTGCAGTGCACGCTGTTGCAGAGTTCGCGCGAGCTGTGCACTCAGCTGAGTCACAAGAGGAGACTGGCTGCTACCTAAAATGCGTCTCAGAACATCGACTTCTTAACCTTTCGACAGGCAAACTCGGCGCGGCTGGCACGAACCGTTGCTAGATTCGCACTACAGGAAATCCGTTACTGGGCCCGAAGTCACAGAGGGATCGCCATCATTTGATATTGAACACTTCCAAACGTGTCGATCGAGTAAACCTGTCCAATTTGCGATTTTCGAGCAGCGGAGCTGGAATTTTCACCGAAGTAGTGTCTTAGCAAGAAATTTCATGAAGAATACACTGATGGTAATCACATTACATCAGATGCTCACTTTTTTCATAAATCGTGATATCCGATTTGCAACACTTTTCTCGGTCTTGTCAGATAACGGTGAAAATAATTAAATTTGGAAACAATACAATAAAAGTAACAGTTTCTCATGTTCTCCGAAGTGGGTCGATTCCATGATGTAGTCATAAAAAAATTAAAAATTAAAATTTATAGATGATTTGCTGATGCATAGTGTTTCTGTTATGCGGGAGCGGATATTTCGTGCTATCAGTTTTTTGGCCAAATCCGACGGTTGCTCTCCTATTCAGAATCCAACTATGGTGGAAAGGGAAGGGGCAAAGATACGTCATACTCTTTCCCATACGTCCATGCGGTTCTCAGTTCGTTCGTTCGTATCGTTCTCTCTTCTTCTTTATCTATATTATTATTATTATTTTATTATTAATTATTATTATTATTATTATTATTATTATAGAGTACTGGCTAATAAAAGATAGTTGGAAGGAAGCGGCGAATTAGTGGGGTATGGGGAGGACCGATGATGCTGGAATCGCTCTTCCCCAGACAGATATGGTTTGTTTTGCGAGTCACTTGGGGGAAGTACTCTGTCACCACAGACCGGACTGTTCAAAGCTCAAGGTTTCTTTGTGAGTCGAAGAACAAACCAAAGGCCGTAGGAACTATTTCCAAGCGTGTGAAGGATCTTTGTTTGCTAAAAGTTTGTTAAATTAATACTTTTTGGTCTAAAGTTATTAGCAAAGTATTGATTAAATATTGCAACAGATAAAACAATTTAAGATTAAAATTGGCAGTATCGTGAGGTTTTCATGGCAAGTGCATTTTCGTAACTAAGTGTGCAGTGGGGCATTCCACGTTGACATTGAGCTAATAATCTCCTATTAAAGTGTAGTGTCCATCGGCCTCTGAAGGCCACGAGCTGGAAGGGGTCATACGTATCCAATAAGGACAAATTCAATACTAAAATTAAATCGACGAAGTGTTTACATCTCCTTTCCAGATCGTAACTTCAATGAATTCTGCCTTTAAATCGGAGTGACGTGGTGTGGAATGTTATAGGTGGCAACCTTCTTGGCAGAAAGATAGTCCGGAATTCGATTTGTGATTACGGGGGCGTTAGCATTATCTGCATTAGTGCCGGTAAGTGTAGTGGCTGTGATGACGGCGTTCCCTCCCCGCCGGAAACGTGACACCTCCGCCGTACAAAAATATACCCTGACGGCAGGGGGTTTGTAGAATGTTGGAACTGAACCAGTTGGTTATCCCAATGTACTGAAGATAAAATGAATGTAACCTAGCTTCTTCTTCCTAATATCTCAATGGCGAAAGTCAGGCTGTATTTTCGTTGTCCTTGCGCCTTTCCTATGTAATTGCTAAGTTATTTTAAGTTTTCAATTTTTTCATAGCTTGGAATCCTGATTAGCGAAACATTTTCCCATTCGTGCCGGGGTGTTTGGGATACGATTAAACTAAACTCACTCGGAAGTTTTAATAAATAAACATTTTGTGTAAGTTAATCGAAAATGTGAATTTAAAATTACATTGAAAACGTTTGAAAACTCCAATTCCGCAATAAACTGACTAGCAGTCCGGTATATGTCTGGTCGTAGACAAAATGCTGGGGTGATGGCGTTCCACGGCCCAATATATTTGTTTTCCGAAGTCTGTAAAAATAATTCTTAGTGTCTTGGCACGCGAGCGTGGCTCTCCGAGCGGAAATCGTCGAGCATCCGACGGCAGCAATCCTCGAGTGTCGTCAACAGAAGAAGTTTTGCATGTTGTCGGCCGGCCAGCGCCGTCCCATCTTACTTTAAATCCCTCGCTGGGGCAGGGCGCGGGACGCGTGCGTCTTTTGTTCGAGGCGGCGCGCGCTGCCGTTCGATCGCGCGCCTCATCCTGAATCGGGCGGCGATTCACAGGCATGGAGAAGGAAGAAGGAGAAAAGAAAAGAGGAAATGTAGGAAATAGGAGGGAGAGAAAGAGTCGGGAGGGAGATAAGCATGAGTAAGAGAGAAAAGGAGAAAGAAGGAATGAAATGGGAGAGGGGAAGGGGGAAGAGTATGAAATAATAGGAGAGGAGGAGTAGAGAGAAGGGGAGTGAAGAGGAGTTGAAGGGGAGAGGAAGATACAAAGAGTAGAGGGGAGAGAGGATACAAGAGTAGAGGGGAGAGGAGGATACAAAGAGTAGAGGGGAGAGGAGGATACAAAGAGTGAGGGGAGAGGGGGAGATGAAGAGGAGGGTAAGAGCGAGGATACAAAGAGTAAGGGGAGAGGGGGAGATGAAAGAGGAGGTGGTAAGAGGAGGATACAAAGAGTAGAGGGGAGAGGGGGAGATGAAGAGGAGGGGTAGAGAGGAGGATACAAAGAGTAGGAGGGGAGAGGGGCAATGAAGGAGGAGGGGTAGAGAGGAGGATACAAAGAGTAGAGGGGAGAGGGGCAGATGAGAGGAAGGGGTAGAGAGGAGGATACAAAAGAGTAGAAGGGGAAGAGGGAGAGAAAAGGAGGGTAGAGAGGAGGATACCAAGAGTAGAGGGGAGGGAGGGGGAGATGAAGAGAGGGGTAGAGAGGAGGATACAAAGAGTAGAGGGGAGAGGGGGAGATAAGAGAGGGGTAGGAGGAGGAACAAGAGAGTAGAGGGGGAGAGGGGGAGATGAAGAGGAGGGGTAGAGAGGAGGAATACAGGAGTAAGGGGAAGGGGGAGATGAAAGAGGGGTAGAGAGGAGGATACAAAGAGTAGAGGGAGAGGGAGAATGAAAAGAAGGAGGGGGTGAAGAGGAAGGATACAAAGAGTAGAGGAGAGGGGCAGATGAAGAGGAGGGTAAGGGAGATACAAAGATAGAGGGGAAGAGGGGCAGATGAAGATGGAGGGTAGAGGGAGGATAGCAAAAGAGTAAGAGGGGAGAGGGGCAAGATGAAGAGGAGGGGTAGAGAAGAGGATACAAAGAGTAGAGGGGGAGAGGGGGAATGAAAAGGAGGGGTAGAGAAGGAAATGATACAAAGAGTAGAGGGGAGAGGGGGCAGATGAAGAGGAGGGGTAGAGAAGGAGGAACTGGGTGCAATTGGGCGTCCACTGTAAGTCGTCCAGTCACGTGACCAAATTATAATTTAATTCTTGGCCATGCCAAAAATGAAGTGGATGGGCGTGGTGGGCGAGTAACCTTACAGAAATGATTCGGCATTCAATTCACGATCGTTGGGCGTTGAGGGGGAAACTCCCAATCGCCTGTCGCAAGCAACTCCTTACCGGAGGGGAGGCGATCGACTGTTGGCGCTGGCAGCGGATACACAGAACGACAGAAGCCCGTCTCGCTTCGGCGAGTCGTATACAGGTGTCTAGGCTTCGACGGAGGTGAATTTTCGCCGCAAGGCTGCGTAGCTGGATCGAAATTCAACCGCTGTCTAAAAAGGACAGTCGGCTGTTCTGGTCGGCGTAAGTTTCCGGAAGGTTTTCGATCAGCCCCAGGAGCGTGGCGGAGCACTTGTAACACAGACCTCCACCACTGCGCGAATCTTTCCTTCCTCTTCATTGCCCCGTTACTTACATATACACACACCGGGCGCTAAAAACCAACCACACACGACGAGGAGCTCAAGCTTTCTCAGCGGCTGAGGTGGTTGCCCTGAGAAGATACCTGGAAGGAGGAAAACAGCTAAAACCAACGCGTCTGCCGGGGCTTCTTGCCTCACGTTCAACCCCGGAAATACGAACATACTCTAACACTTACGGACTACATGCACGCGAACAATCTAAACAATATTTCTTCACTTGACTAGACCGTGTAGGACGGATTTTTTTCAAAGAATGAGTTTCGTCGCTTTTCGCTAGCATTGTTAACTCCTAACCGCGAAGAAAATGAAAGTTCATACATTTTGTTGTTTGGTGCACAACTACGTGCTGTTGGGTAGGAAAATGATTAGGTGCAATTTTGATTGCGAGCTTCTTGCCAAAGTCTCCCTGTTGTCTAAATCTTTATTTAAGAAACGAAAACATTTCTAACCGTCATCGCTAGAAGCAAACTCAATGAGGTAATTTATGCATACATTATGTTTCAGGTAATTTCTCCTCTTCGAGCATTCCTATGAATACTTTATTTCTAAGATGCTATTTTAGGAAGTTATTTTTCAAAGCATGCTATCTCCTGTAAATAGTCTAAGATATGGAAGTTTTAAGCTCCGGTCACGATTTTGGAATTGAAACATATCACATCATGAATATAAATAGGCAGGTGGGATCTTTTGTTTTCGTGTGCCTAAGTCAAAAACGTTCACAAACGCGCCCTTAGGAACACCATGGAAATATTGGAGTTGCATGAACCTAATGGTTGTTGGAATTAGTGGTGGTATAGTTAATTGTTGTAGAAATATTTTTGTATTAGAGTTTATTGCGTTCTCTCTCCATGTCCTTAGTCCGCGTAGGGGTGCGACAAACGCCAAAACATCATTGTTTAAAACACATCGCCTAAAAACCTCCATTTTTAAACTGTGTTTACGCATTGGTAAACTCTTGACATCAATGTTCGTGCGGGATATTTAATTTGGCAAGTACCGTATTTTAAAATTTATTATTAACTGACAACACTCAAAAATAAATAAGAATAAATAAGGAAACAACATTCATGTTTATTGAGTAATACAAAAAAATATGCATTTATGTCTGAAACGCTACTAATTATTTTTCATCAATGTTCAAGTTGCTCCTGAAAGAATATTCAGTTTACGATATGTGAAATTGTTTTTTTTTATTTTTATTATGATACTTTCCATTAAAAAATTAAAACATCGACAAAGAAAAAAAAATACGAGCACAAAATCAGCCGGGTTTTTAAATCGTGGATATCACTGAGGCATCCGCCGTGGGGCCAGAGGGAGAGAGAGAGTGTTCTTGCAGCGATCGCACTGCTGCAGGCCGCGTGAACTGACTCTGAAGAATGCTGTGGGAGAACGCGTGGCGAGTGGATGGTAGAGTGATCCGAGAGAGAAGCGCTGTCGCCTTATGCTTAAGGCTAAATGTGCCGAACAATACTTGGAGGAAAATACTAATTGGTCGCAGATCTACCAACGGGGAAATTTCATTAGCCTGCAACGTCTGAACAAATGGACGGGTTTAAGATCAGTAAGCGACAGCAAAGTAATTTGAAAATAAAGTTTTTGCGTTTTTGTTGGAAAGGGCTTCACAACGTAAAATTCGATTAGAAAACGAAATAAATATACGGATCGTAAATCGGGTCCTTTTTGTTCGGACGATTTAGTAACGTAATTTCTGCTTATCCGTGTTTTCACGTGATGGCGATAACTTGAACTATATCCGGTACATATAGCTTTTAATGTACTCGTTCTTGGAATGCTGGTGCAACTTGTAACCTATCCTTCGAGGCACGCAACAGCCTAAGGGTTGGAGGTGGGGTATGAGAGTGGGAGTTCCTAGAAAGGGGATTGCATCACGACAGGTGGTGCGCCAGGGAGACAGTTTTTGAAACTGAGAATCTGTTTCGGGTGAGTTGGGTTTATTTTCGTTACGCGGTAGAGAGAATTAGAGAACGAAAATCACTTTTGACGTAAATCGGCGTTGTGAAGAACTCGTAATGTGGGAAAAATGTTGTTCTGAGAATTGCACGCGATCTTAATTTGAACAAACTAAGCCCTTTAACAATGATGGACTTTTTCTCATCTTCTCGAATCGTGAACGATATATGTTCCGACTGGAGGAGAGTGGTGAGATCTAGAGAATGCAGTGCTTACAAGATCTTCGTCGCGAACACTACCTCCCACGATAAAAACACGCATTTCATTTAGGTGGCTAATGACCTTACCAGTTGGCGCGCCCGGAAACGGTATAGTACGCTTTATTTAATCGTGCACTTGAAGTAAATCAGCTGTTGTGGTTTCGCCCAATCGGGAGCTTATATGTCGCTACACGGACGCTACTGGTCGCTTACATGTCGCTACAGGTCGCTATGGCGACGTACAGGCTCGCTATTGGATGCAATCGTGAACGGCTGATTTTCGTCAGGTGCCCGGTTAAATAAACCCTTCTAAATAAACAATACCCCGGTTACATAAACAATGAATCGGTTAAATTAAAAAACCCCCAGGTATAAAAACAAATCAATCGGTTGAACATTAATTCGAGGACACCCCGTATGAAACGTTGGCGCGGGTTGCGACAGGGTTCCGTCCCGCGCCTTCGCTCCGCTGCAACGGCCTTGCGGCGGGGGCGAGGCCGCGCGGCCGAAAGTTGCGGGATACTTGGCGGAATGTGGGGGCCGGAAGAATGGAGCCGCCGCCTCCTGCCCTTGCGCGAGGGGGGCGGAATTTTTGGTTACAGCGTGGGCGGATTGCCTGCGACAAGGACGGAAACATTTATTTGGGAGGACAGTTTTTAAAAAGGTTCTAGGAAGGCTTTTTGTTTAGCTGGGTTAATTTATAGTTTAGGAACTTTAGGTATTGTGTAATGCAGTAATTACATTTTTTGTTAAAGGTTTCACGTTTTAGAAATTGTCTAACCTAGATTTTGTCAATTCGGTTACCTTTTTAATTATTTTTTTATTTCATTTTTACTCGGAGTATAAATCGTTTAATAAAACCCTACCAATAGGTGTGACGCTTACTTTCCTTGCTTGTGAAGGTTAGGTACCTGGGTTTCGTGATCAAATACTTTTGTGTGTAGGAAACACTAGCGATTTCTAGTAGTATTATAGTATTACTTACCTGTTACCAATAACTCAAGAACGTATGTGCTGCATTAGCACTACTAGTTACTAGATATACAATACTTTAAAAGTATTGTAATCGCCTCAACAATTCGATCATGAATTTTTCGTCGTAAAAATCTGTGTGTAAGGTTCTTTTAAGCTCAAACGTCTCACACAGGTGAGGATTAAGGACTATTAGTGCCGTTCCAAAGATGATTACGATATGTGCAGGTGGAGAGATGTACGCAATATGGATGATTAGAAGCTCCGAAAGTTGGAACTTGGTAAACGCATAAGGTAAACTCCTCTTGTGCTCCTCGTGAGATCATTAATATATTTTAATCGTTTGGGTACATTGCAGAACGTCCTTGTGCAATTTTGAAGAATTTCTTAAAAATTATGGGTATTTTTTATTTTATTTTTTCGATGTAATAGAAGAAAGTACGTTACATTTATGGTGTAGTTCCGATTTTAATGAAAAACCCTAAGTTCTTTGCCGGATTCGTTGATACTTGTGTGGGTAAAGGGGAATAGTAATTCTGCTCCTCCTCTTCCAACGGCGTCCGAAACCTCGGATTGCGGACGAAGATGTTTCGTTGGGTTCTGTCGGTTCCATTCGTCCGAAATCAGCTGGAGAGTTAAGATCAGCTGTAATACCTATAGTAATGTAATAGTGTTGGAAATACGCCTGTATGTTTCAAAAATGAGCTATGGAATTACGGAAACATTCGAACGATTTCGGGTGCAACATTCGGGACTTTTTCGAACAAAATAAGTGGGTCTATTTCCTTCGAAGTTGTCCGGTAGAGAACGATATTTCGGCTTCACTGTGACCACTGTTATCCCTAGGATTAATAACGTACTCAGTTGGTTTCCATTCAATTTTATATACTAGTTTTCTTCTGCCTAAGCCAAATTGCCCACTTCTTTGAGCCTCTTCCTGTGTGACTTCCCAAGCTGATAACGCCGCTCAACCGCACACCGCATCGCTACAAGTCAAAGATATGGCAGGGCACTGACGTATTCCTCGTGTTTATTTGAGGACAAGAGTGCGTGTGTGGGTTTGAAAAGCCTTTTAACATATTGCCATTGGATACTACCGCACATTGACAAAAGAGCACAGCCGCTGGGTGAAGGAGAACTCTAAGAGAGGCCGGCTGCTGTGATCGATTCTTTTCCGTGGTTTTTCAGATCATCGCCAGGCGAATGCCGGACCTGTACCCTTGCAAACGGGTCACGGACCGCGCACGATCTTTCCTTCCACTTCTTTGTCCCATCCTCGCCCGTTACTTACACATATACATGCACTACACTACCACATATGACGATAACGTAGAGCGTGTCCCGGCTGGGGCAGTGAAACGCTGGTGGGAGGTGTCTGCTTGGAGAAAACCCCGCGGGCCGTCGTGTAGGTCAACGCTATCCAGTAGCGAAGTACACTGCCGCCCCCCGCGACACTTATGCGACGACCAATGACCTCAGCAGTCGACGCACCCGGAATCACCAATCAGCCAACCAATTGAGAGATGAGTCGCCAGCTTGCGAGAGATAACTATCTGGAGGGGAAACCCTAACGATATTTCGCTTTCTTGCGTGGGTCGAAGACTGTCACCTCCCGGGATATAGCTTGCAAAGCACTTACGGGACTCATGACCTAAGTAGGTGACATGCCTGCAACAATAAAATTCTTACTCGTTCACTATAATACTTTGCTTGGAGTATGCTAGAAGTTCCTCCTGACAATTTTAAGGTTTGTCGAGTTAGTGGGTTCGTTTTTGGCGATTTATTCGTCTACTCTTAAGATAGTCTCTTGTTCTTATTGTCTTGGCTTGCACTTATTTTTGGTCACATGTACTAGTTTCTTTTGACGATCATACTCAGAAGCTTCTCTCTTGGAACCTGGCTGCTTTCGCTGGCAACTTTCGGCTTTCATTTATTTCCGTCAGCGGAATACTGCTTTTGGGACTAAATTGGAATACTTGACTTTCAAACACAAAGTGTTCGGAATGCATACAGGTGCCATAAAATGTGTACCGTAACTGGAAAAGACGAAAACAACTTTGCTTAATATTAAATTTTTTATTGGGATTTGGTGGAAAATTTTAAAACTCCTTTTCAGTATTCAGGAAGTTTCAATAATTTCGATTTTTCGAATTTTGCGGTCGGCATTAGCAGTATTGTATTCGATATTAAGTGAATCGATAGTATTGTGCTGAATATTCTATTTCCAATGTTATTATATCGCTTCAGGATTAGGAACTGTGAGATTGATAAAGATAGTTGGGAACTGCTAAAACGCAGTAAGCATTCGGTAATGCGAGAAAATATTGAAATTAGTCTTAGACAAGTGACGAAAATCACTCATCGGGCCGATTAATATCACTCGTGAAGTCCGAAAGTCAGATGAAATCAGTTGTGCCAGCAGTTGTGGTTTGTCATCACTGTTTACCGAAATGATCCCCTTCAGAAGAAACTTGTCTGTTTACCGAGAGCGCAACGATAACAAACACGTTGTGTTGAGTGTTCATGTTGCGAAAGGGGAGTGAACACGCTGCTTTTAAAGCTCTTTTTGGAGCAAATGTTTTGCCGTAAAGAGAAGTAATGATATGCCCTTTACTGTTGTTGTGCGAAATTTTACTATGAGGATATTTTCTGCTGAAATTTGCCGAAACTCCAAAACCCTCACCGACTGAGATGACTCAGGGTATCAACTGATGTCACTGCAGTCACTGCTTCTCTGACCTGGGTTCGAGTCCCGATAGTGATAGGATATTTGACACTAACTAGATAACTAGGTCGAATTCAGAGTACATCCACGGATGGATGAATAGGTGTGTCACGCATAACTCTGTTGGATTTGAACCTTTTGCGGTGAAACTTCGCAAATACGCTGGGAGTAAGATCTTGTTACCACGTACTTGAGGTCATTCAGATATTGTAATTTTTGGGAGGTGTTCTTCATAAATCTCCTGTGACTTCAAAATTTTGTGAAATATTTTTCTCGTGAAGGTAGTAGATTTATTCGTTATAGTTTCGCTTTTTATTATTACATCTGAAGTTTTGAAAATTGCAAAAGTTCAAATTTAATTTCGAAGCTGACCTACACCTCCAATATTAAAGAAAAATATTTATTTCGCAAAGAAATTCATCCATCAATTTTGAATCTTTAAATACCCCGTGCATTTTTTGAAAAGTGTGAGTACTACCAAGAAGAGGAAAAGGTTCGAAATGACGATCATTCCTGCTAATTTAAATAGTTTCTGCAGATGCAAACATATGTCTTTGTAAATGTTTTCAGTTTGGCGTTTAAGCTTTTACCCCTCTCAGACATTTGCGTGTCTTTGTTCAGACCTAAAATCCGTTATGTTAATTCTAGACATCCACTTAAAATATTTCCTTTGAGTTAACGCGATACACAAGTTTACTTCTACCACACTACCAAAAGCGAAGCAAGAGCAACGATCTCCAAAATAGTTCGCCAGGTAATGTTATATTATACTATATAAACAATACAAAATTTTAGGTTTTTACAGTACAATCACAGAGAAACAAGTATAATAAAAATAAACAAACTGCGCACTATTTGAGTTGTGTACTTTTTTTAATTACAAAGAAACGCTAGGAACGTTCTGGATGTTACTGGGTTTAATTCCAGTTTCTGTTTGCGCCTGTGAGATGGACGTGTTTATTACACGGCTGGGAGTCGTAGTTCCCTTGGTGGCTTTAAATCCGTGCACATACACGGCAGCAGTGGTATGCTGCTATCGTCGATGTGCTCTGTTGTGTCAAAAATAATATTATCCGGAAAAAAATTAAGCTTAAAATATGCACTAGCCCCCTAACATTTACCCGCACCACCAGCTGGCCGCCGACCTAAATAGCGGAGACAGCTGCTGCACCAACCGCTCTGTCACCGCTCTGGTTTGCTTTCTCACGAAGTCTCTCATCTGATCCTCATCCCATCAGTATTTTTTTTAGTAAACCACTAGTAAAAGTGATTTATCAGGGACATGCATAGCTAAAAGTTCAATTTTTATTTTCTCGCTACTACTTACGCAATATAGTTATGCAATGCTGCGGGGAAAATTGCGAATTTTGGACTGAAAAACACTTATTGCCGGGCCCTGGAAACGAAAAAATGGATAAACCTTGTCGCTATATGTTGCACATTACTTCATCTAACAAGCTATGTAGTCAGAATCCATGTTTTAAGGGTCCTTGGGAATTCGATTGATGGCAAAACGCGTGCTCGTCTATCTATGCACAACGCCAGCTACCGTAAGCATGATTTTCACCAAAATTGATATTCCCTAATCATCAGGTTGAAGTCGCGACCCCTGGAATTTGAAACATATTTTAATTTTCAGAGTATTTTACATAGAGCCTCAGCATTTTCAAAAAATGGCTTAAATTCTTCGATTAAATTTTGTCCTTGGAAAAGCGTAATGAACGCTTAAGATAATGGTGCAGGTTTCATTTTCGTTAAAGTCTCTGATTTTTCGACAATTGCAAAAATTCAATTTTTTCGGCGTCTTCCTACAATTATGAACATTTTTTTCTTTTTGAAATGTCTCCATCAAAAGCAGTCCTTGAAACAGTAACAGTATTTTTCAGAAAATACATATATAATCATTTTAGTGTAATATTGCGTGAAACATAGGCAGTTTTTAAATTTTAAACAATTATTTTCTCAGAAACGGTTCCTAGTACTTTTTTTAAATATATGTAACAAAGAACGGTAAAGAAAGTGGTGCAGGTCCCATTTTTGGCACACTCTTGTACTTTCGGTGCCCGCTATATTTTCGAAAATTGGAAGAAATAAAAATCGAAATGGTAAATTAGAATTTCCTGCGATTCGTATGACGCGGTGTTGGTTCGCAAAATGACATCATGACGGTTGGAAATTCTTACGATTTTTGTCATTGTTGCCGGTCTTTTTAATAGTACGATGTAGATAATATTCTGATTGAAGGAATTAGATTTGAGAAAAGTAATACATTTTACATAGAACTAACGATTACTTTTACTTTAAGTTTTGGTTTCTGATTATAATGTACAGAAATTCGAAGCCCCCTTCGATGTAATGAGGGCAAGCTTGTGAAAAATTAATGTTTTATTCATAATGTCGTACATAAATTGTAACAATTATATTCATTTGTTTCATTTGTAAAAGGACCTACTGTTCCTGTCTATCAAAATAAATGCAGATATGCACCATAGGCTTTCGTTTGAATTCGTTGAATTGAACTTTTGCATGGTATTCCTGAAGTGTTAGTAGGGGAACAATATTACATAACAGTTCCCAATAGTGTGAGAAAGTATGGGCTGTTGTAGCACCCTTAGTTAGCACTAGTGCTAAAAGACGATGCTAAAGTGTTGATATAAATCTGTTAATGTAACAAGGAAAACAAAATACTTTCGTCTGACCGTGTCAGCTTCTATTAACCCTAGTCGTTAAGGGATTTGTATACTTAAATTAATAAGTAGTCAGTAAGGCTGTTAAAAAAGTAGTTAATGAAACACGTGGTAAAAGTAATTTTATTTTTGCTCTTAGGATTGCGCCTCTCTTTGCCAGGTGTCGCAAACCTTTCCTACTCGCAATTTTAAAGTGTCACTTTTACCACTCGTATCATAAATAATTTTTATTACTTTTGTTTATTTGAAAGTCGCATATACCTTAGCTATCAGAAACAGAACAAAACAAAGTATACACAACGTAACAAAAAACATTGAAAAATTCTATAACACTACCTGAAACCTTTACTCCTAGATCTCCCGATTTTATTATAGGCATTCTTTATTACAAATGAGCTATCTTGTGAGGTGACGGAATGATTTTTCGTGGAAGTATTTCGTACGGTAGTTGGTAGCGCCACCGGGACTCGATCCCTAGGACCCCCCGCTGAGATTGGCTGCAGAGACGGCGCAATGCTGGCTCTGAGCTAATCTCGCGTCGCGCTCCGCGTGTCGTCGTCCCGACCGGCGTGGGGCGGGGCGGACGTCAATAACGGCGGGGACGAGTGGAGTGGAGTGGAGAGGAGAGCAGAGCAGAGCAGAGCCATTCAGTGAGTCACGCGGAGGCGGCGACGCGAGTCGGGCCAGCGCCGCGCCGTCCCCGGAGCAACAGATGCGCGCCGTTGCTAGGCAACGCGCCGCACCGCCGCGCGGGCCCCCGAGCACGTGAGCCGCCCGCCGCGCGCGCGCCTCGCCCCTCCCCTCCCCTCCCCTCCCCCTCCCCTCCCCCTCCCTCCCCCTCCGGACGCTATGAGCGCGCAGTGGGCCCGAAGTCGTGCTCCGGAAAGTCCCATGCGGCGGCCTCAATTGAATAGTTTATTTCAAACGCCGAAATCTAAACTGCTTTAGCGGCGGTTTAATATTCAGGAGGTATAGTCACATCGTTTAGTGGCATAGTAATTGAAATTATTAATTTATCACTCCTTAAGAAAAGTAATGGTTTGAAATCTCTGAAAAAATTGGAAGACTTATTCTCAGGTTTCTCGAAATGAGGATTTAGCGTTTTGAGGGGTTTCTGAAATAAAACGATTCATGAATCGTTTATATCAGAAACATGTCAAATGCCAAAATATAAACACGCTTTAAGCCGACAGATTATTGTTCCAGAAGGACAGACACATCGTTTAGTGCATATGTGTATGAAAAATATTCGTTTAACATCTTTAATAAAAAAAGAATTTTGATATCTGAAAATTGGGAAGATTATTACAGTTTTCTCGAAATGAGGAATTTGACGTTTGACTGGTTTCTTGAAATAAACTTTTAGGCCAGTTGCAGTTTAGCCTCGGGCATTGCGGCTGCCTGCAACGATTCTCCATTGGGGGCCCTAGGATTCGATTCCAAACCGTACCTGATTTTGATACTAGCACGTTGGCTGCCGAAGAGAAAACCATAATGTGATACTCATTGAATTGATGCAGAATGGCTTTGAGCATCAACAGTTGATCTCATGTCATGATGAGTTTCAATAGCTGTGAAGAGCAAGCGTTTGCTTCTAAAATAGTGTTACGTTAAGGGGGCTTTAAAATTATACTGCAGTAACAATATAATATTAATTTGGCTTTCGGCAACTAGGGTGAAATCAATGTCGTTCTTCTGGGCCTGATGTCTGGTGAAGAACCCCACTCTAATCATGTAGACCGATAAAAGGGGCTCGGCCAGAAATGTTCCTCATTTTCTTGATCTTGTTGGTGATAGCGTAGGTAGCAGGTGGAATTCAATGTCTGGCGGAGAATTCAAGTGGCCGCCTGCTCTGATCTGGAATTTTTCCGTGGTTTCTTCCGATCAACACCAGGACAATGCAGTATCCTAACAAACAGTGAGGAATCATTCCTGGCTCTATCCTCCCACTTACTTCAAACACGTTCAGTTAACCTACGCTTTTCATTTCGTTCAAGTGTGCATCTTCATGCAATTTCACACACCGAAACCATCGACAATTATTTTAAGAGGAGGTGAACAATTCTAAATTAATATAATGATGACTAGACCGTTCGTTTTTTGTTATCATTCCCTTTTTCTTTCACTTTCACTCGCCAAAAAAACTCGGAAAAAAAAAAGGCACACCACACGTGGTGGTGGTGTGTGGGTGTGGTGCACGTGTGTGTGTGTGTAATGTGTGTGTGTGTGTGTGTGTGTGTGTGTGTACACTTTTGAAACACTAATTTTTATGAACTTACCTCTGTTAATCAAGCAATAAAAAAATTCCACCCCTCCTTCCCAAGGTACGTAAATAGACATTTTCCGCTGTACTTCTATATTGAATTGTAAGCTTCGTCCGCACTTATCTGAAAGCAATTACAATAACACCGAAGAATTCCAATTGACCTCCGGTCCCCATGAAACGAAATTTTAAAAAAACTGGTCGCATTTTTATATTCGAATGGAATTGCACGGTGTCGGCCCACTGCGGGCCGCGGCAGGTCGCTTCCCTGGGCGGCCGCTGAGGGCGTGCGGCCTGGGCGCTGGGTGTCTGGCCTCGGCGCCGGCTGCTCCGCCGCCGCCGGCGCAGTCTGGTTCGCCGGGCCGCCAGGTACCGCTGCGCCGCCCCGGCCCGCGCCCCGCCCACCACACTCGCACGCACACACCTGCGGAGGCCTCAGAAACCCGACACCTCGCGCCGGGCCAAACCGCCACCTCCTCCTCGCGTGAGCCGTGCGCGCCTCTGACGGTCGCCTTGACGAGCGGCGCGGCGCCACCAAATCTTGATTGCCGCGCGCCGCGGTCGCCGGCCAGAACCAAGAGCGGCGGTTGCCTCGCGCGAGGCACGTCCCGCGGCGGAGAAGTTATGTAAACTCGCGGCGGCGGCGGCTCGACGTCTGCGAACGGTGACGAAAACGGTAGCAGCTTAGTGGCAACGGAAATAAATGACGATAAATAAACAAATAAAACACGCTGAAGTGTCTGTGGCGAGTGAGGCGCGAAGAAAAACCGTGACGTCCAGGTGAGAATAAAATAAATTATTTAAGAATGGGAATTCCGCGGGTGACTCGAAAGTGTGTACGACAAGTGTTTCGTTACGACTGAAAACAGTCGTCCAGGGTGGAATACAAAATATATACTGTAAGTGTAAAAATATCGCTGTGAACACGAAGGAAGCAAAAGCATCTGTTACCAAGTGTTTCCGTACCTCGCAATACTGTGACGTCCACAGAGAGGGAAAAAATTAAGAATAAGACTGTAAAATCCAAGAGATGCGTGCCGGTGTTAATCGCTGCGGTGCGCGCGTGTGACGTCGTCGCCGGCCCGAGTGACGTCGTGCTTGGCCACCCCCTCCCTCCAACCCCTCCGCCCGCGCCCCCGCGGCTGCAGCGCGACGCCCGGGCGCCTGGCCCTCGCGCGCTGGCGGAGGCGGCGGCACATGCGCTGCACAGGTAGGCGCCCGGGCCCCGCTTCCACGTGCAGTGGAGCGCTTGTGGTTGCCGTCCCTAGGATTCATTGGCTGCTTCAGGCGCGGATATACAGGAAGGGAAATTCTCCTCCCAAAATGTTTCAATAACTATTCATTTTAACTTGTCACGAAACTTTAAAGCAAAAATATTTTCGAATAAACATTAAAACATATAAAATAAGCTGAGTGTAGTCTGCGTCATTCTACATAATCTGTAATATGACACATTCAACCAAAGCCATTTGATTAAAAAAAAAAAATCCCTCTGAAAGCTCGTCTCTGGATCCGCCCCTGGTTGATTGGTGTTGCCGGATGCGTCAATGGTTGAGGTCGTTGGTGTAATGGTACTTGTAGTGCATGTTTTTCTTTTTTTTTTTACCGCGAAAGATGGCGATGATTTTTCCCTCGCTGTACGGCGAGATCCGTCGCCGACCTACGGCCTACGGGATTTTCCCCAACTATCTCCTACTAGCGAGGCACCGCCCCAGTCGGGGCAAGCTGTAAGCTCCCAACCGATCGCCTGATTTGTGTTGTAGAGTAGTGCATGCTGGTGTGTGTTTGAAAGTAAGGGGTGAGGTTCGGACAAGGAAGGGCGTGCGTGGTCTGTGGTCCGTTTGGTAGTGTGTGCTGCTCAGGCATTCGCCCGGTGTTGATCGGAGAAAACTTCCAATCAGAGCAGCCGATGGCTATGATTCTCCTCCAAACAGTGACTGAATTTGTTTCTATTTAGCTACTGTCGAAAATCGTGGCACTGTCGAGACTCTAACTCTATGACCTCCCGGCCACAGACACTACAGTGGCATTAATAAGCCACCCAAGCCTGTCATCATCCCCAGCTGTAGTGCAGTGACGAAAAATATTGGACGAACCTCATCATTACGATCTCAATTTTTCCGTCGTAAAATCCGCTTTGAGATTCATTTGAGCTTGAATTTTGCCCGTATGACAGGATTGAGGTCTATTGGTTCCGTTTCAAATCTGATAAGGTTTTTGCTGGTGACGTGGAGATACACGCAGTTTTGTTTCCGAAACTCTTAATGCGTTGATAAATATGTTCTGCATAAAATTGTCCGATTAAAAGCTTTTAAATTGAAACTTGGTAAACTCGTGTGGTGTAAAATATAGAATTGCTGTTCCATTAATTAAGATAAATTTTGGAGGATACTAAACGTGATATCCCTGAGACGTTTACGTAATTTTCTGGAAAATGGATTAACTTTAATAAATTTCTTTGTTAGAATATGAGGAAGTGGGATTATAAATATCACATAAAACCCATTTTCTTCTTATGATTTATACTCGTATGGTGAAGTATGTGTAACGAAATGAACAGAATGTCTGGGACTAAATGTGACAAATTTCTAAAGCATGTTAAGGGATTGAAATGATCACTTTTTTCGAGGATCATATATGAAATCTTACACGATATCTCGTATACGTGACATTTGCTTTCGATTGTTAGGCAATTACACGTGTACTGGTGTTCCGCAGTTTGCCGACGTCTTTCTGCAAATAATTAAGTACATTCACAGAGTAATTCCATATTTTGAATGCTATTAATATTTTCAATTATTTACATTACTTTCCAACGGTGTCACTTAAAATTGTATGCAGACATTTGCTATTTGCACAATTTATTAAAATTGCTTTAAAACCCAAGAGTATGATTAGAATGTGTTAATTACAGTTCCTGCGCGGTTTTGCCAGTAAGTCACTTTATAAACTGTGAAACCATACTAAATGTGTTATACGTAAAATGTGGGATGAAGTATATGGAAAATTCTTGAATGTTTCAAAATCTATGATCATTTTGCCAAGTATACATCATTTTTTCTGGATTGTAACTGGCGAATATGGAGCTACATGTGACGAAACTTTCGAACCTATCCCTCAGAAGCTTGCGATTCTAACTCGAACTCTCATAGAAACCCTCTAAAAATACGACAAAATAGCAAACAACCAAAACCGACCAACTCCCGCTAAAAATGTTGAAAAATCAACGCTCCGAAAAGTATGACGAAGTCGGAGTTAGTCCTTCCTTCAACTACCCAAAATTACATTAAAAAATAGACGAAAAATTGTTGTTCACGTAAAATATGACGCAGAAATAAAAATGTTGAATGGTGAAAGGGTGGCCGAAATGTCCCTCTTCTCTCGGGTTTTGGGACACACACGCCTCGCCATTGCGGATGTATACCGACTGCATCCCGCGGTCGGTTCCGAAGGTTTACCTACGACAGTTACTTGTGAACTCCCCAAAACGTCATAGCCCGACTGCATCCCTTCCGTTTTCCACCTTAGAGTGAGGGTTGATTTTTACTTTTACCACAGTCGCTTAGAATAATATTGTGCGATAGTATTTTATCCACTTTTCTGCTTTCAAGAAAAACATGGACGAACTTTTAGATCACTGCCAAAGTTAAAAACAGCACTTCAAAGTTTGTAGAAACAAAACTTAAAACCACCTTTCTCGAGAATCATCTTATTCCGCTGGCATAACATATACAATTCCGATGATTCTGTCATGTTCAAATGTGTCGGGAGGTTTTCTCTGGACTGGTGTTAGAACATGTTTTTGAAGTATTTATGAATAGAAACTTAATAAAAAAATGTTACTCCTTCTGAAATACCGGCTGAATGAAATGGGATGGGGGCGGGCTCTGCCATCTCAGGCAATGAACGTGAAAAGAGATTAACTGGGAGGGGTGGGAAGGGAAAATCTGACAGTGGGATGCAGTCGGGCGATCCTCTACTCTGCTACAGTTGCATGATCAGTCCTCTAATGCAATATCGGATTCTGTGTATTGGAGTGCCCTGTATTCAAAATTGCGGTAAATCTGAGAAACTTAATTCTTGTTGAGATATCAACAATTCGCATTTGTTAAAATCTTGTTAAAAATGAATGAAAGTGCTGAATGGTACTGCTTCATAGTGTGCAGCCAATGTTAAAGGGAAGCTACAAGACCATTTTGTCACGCGCTTGAAGTTCATTTAAAGCATAATTATGTTGACGTCCGTTGCTTTTTCCTGTTGCCTCCTTACTCCGCGATATTTGGTGTCCAGTGGGACAGCATTCAGATAGGCGCCTGAATTCTCATGGATCAAGCGTTAGTACGTAAAATAAAATAAAAATTTGCTTCTTTAAACACCTCCGCGTCTCTTGTAACAATTCGCGACACTTCCTGAGATGAACCGACAAAGGGGGCTCAGGGCATTAATTGATGTCACTGCTGTGTCCTCTGACTGGGAGGGTCCTAGGTTCCAGTCCCGTCGGTGGCAAGATTTTCGACAAGAGCTTCGCAGCTAGGAGAATTCTAGCGGTCGGCTGCTCTGATCGGTTGTGTCCGTGGTTGTTCCAATCAGGCGAATGCGGAGCAGTACCTTATTAAACGGACCAGGGAGCGTGCGTTACCTTTCCTACCTCTTTGTTGTCCTAGTCTCGCTCCTCACTTACACACACCCACACATGCAGCACTTCACTACGACACTAGTCGAGAGCTTAGAGCTTGGCCTGGCTGCGGTGAAGACCCCCTGGTTGGGGGAAATCCCCGCACGCCCATGTAGGTTGGCGCCGGATCTCGTCGTTCAGCGGCGGAATATCACCGCCACCACCCACGAAAAAGCATGCACTACACTTGACGGAAGAAATGACCTGAGTAGTTGACGCGTGCGGAGTCTCTAATCAATCAGTGATGAGATGATCGTTCCATTTCGGCCCCCTCCCCCTCCTGCACTACACGACTTAAATAAAAGTATCTTCTAACTTAATACCGCTCTTGAAATTGAAAAGCTACTTAAAAAAATAATCCACAATTATTGATAGTTCATAATTCACCACCATACTTCACCTCAAGTTCATAATTTAATAATTTGGGGTAAAAGCATCAGTAATGGTCGTAGTTAAGAACGTTTTAGTAGCTTTCTTAAATCTCTTGAGCTGCAGTCTTCAATTTATGTGGAACTCAATTGACAATAGGTACATTTTTCTGAATAGATTCTTTGACGAAAAGTGGCTAATTTTTTAAAAACTTTTTTGTATTTCTATCATTTCCATTCACCGATTTTCTTCTGGTAGTGGTCACTTGAAACACCCCAAAGATAATGTTGTAACTTTCACCTGACATTCTATTTGTAGCATCTGAACGTGGAATTGAGACTTTAAGTGTAAATAACAGTTCTTGTTACATTATTGCAATGACAGTATTAATACTGTCATTAAATATGTCATAAATATTTCCAACTTATTCTTTAAATATAAAAGGAGAAATATGATATTCTTTTCGTTCTCCTCAAGCGTTAGAAGCATAAGTTTCACTTTCTGAAAGTTGGAAGAAAGTTTCCACATTTTGTTATATTTGTGCTCCTAGTGACCACTTCTGGTGTCTCTGTCCTATTATTAGACTTCGCGCAAGGAATCTGTGCAGTCGACCGACGTCATAGAGGAGGCAGACAGTGAATGATGTCCAGGGTGACCACTTGCTGAAAAACATGGAAGACTGTGAAAATTCAGGGAATTACATTGTTATTGAATCATCAGGGAATTTGTAGAATTATTGTTAGAAGCCAGAGAAATTATTGAGACGGTTACATAAAAAGGTATTATTCAGTAAACAAATTAGTCCCACAAAAAACTCACTCAGTTTTTATTTGTTGAATTTTGTTTATTTGTACTTCACAGTGAAATCCGAGAGCCGAAAATAGTACCAGGCTTGCACTAATTTTTTTTCAAATGGTGTGAACTACTGCCAATCTTATCTGTGGAAATAAAAACATTGCCAATCTGTGGAAAACCGGGAAAAGTCAAGAATTTTTTTCCCGGAAATGGGAGGGCACACTACTGTCTCAAAAATATCGACTTCCTCGCATTTCGTCAAGCAACCTTGGCACAAAATACATTCTTATTGTCTGTAAGAAAGCTCGCAAGAAAACCAATGTACGAAATTACTAACACCTCCGAAACAAACTTGTGGTCTATGACCATCCCTAGATCCTCTTATTGTAGGTTACCCGATGTTTTCTGAAAAGCGATATCGTATGCGTGGATGCCTCTGCGCGTGAACAGTGTCTACCTCTTCGTGTGTATCGCTCGCGCTTTAACGGTCGTCAAGTTTACACATATCCCGTGCAAACGGCACAAACATTCCTTTCTCATCAGCTCCCCACCCTCTTCATTGTCTTTTACCAGTACTTTGAACTACCCACCTAAAAGCGAATGTATGGCCCCTTAATTGTGTGAGGGGTTTTCAGAATGCATCTGATGAAAGCGAGAAAAAAAATTAAGAAAAAAAAGCCAAGGCTGTAGCCACAAGTGTGGGAGCGGGGATAGAATCTTCCAGGAATGTCATGCATATCTCCTGCTGACGTGCAGCTGAACGAGGTGGGTTTAGTGCACATGTCGACGCACCGACTGTCTGCGCTAGCTCAGTGGCAGCACCGCTCCTTCTGCAGCACCGCTCCTAGAGTTCGAGGCCCGACGGTGGCGGATTTTCGACTCTTAAACTGCAATCTATACATGGATTTATTTATCCGTGCACATGACGTAAATTAGCTGTTCATGGTTTCATCCAATCGGGAGCTTCAGCGTCCCCATAGTTACGTGGCTTTAGCAACATATAAGCTCCCGATTGGATGAAACCTCAGCAGCTGATTTACGTCAATTGCCCGACTATATAAATCGTACTGTAGCTTTACAGCGGCCGGCAGCTATGATACGTAGTTTTCGTTGATTTCTCCTCTAATACCAGGCGAATGTCGGACTCGTAACCTAACAAACCGATCACAAACCGCCCATGTTCTTTCCTTGCCCTACCTTTCCGCTTCCAGCGCGCGCGCGCGCACTTACACATAATTGCATACACTATTCAAGCGCACATTTCGGGAGACCAATCGGCGATCTAAAGATTGTCCAAGCTGAGGCGGTGTACTGTTGGGAGGATACCTGGAGAGGAAAACCTTGCAGCCTTCTTCTCAGGTCCAGCGGGGAAGGAACACCGCCTACACTCGGACTGTGATATGCACTTACAAAATCTTAATAGTTGTCGCATCCGGGATAAATAAAACTCTTCCGCCGTACAACTCGCAGGATGCTGAACTGCAACGGAAACTATAAACAAACTCCTGTATTTCACGACGACTTGTTGATAAGGGGTGTTGTTAATGAGATTTTAGTCAGGTAAAAAACGATAGTTTATTGACCAAAGTTTCGGAAAGAATTATTCCATCCTCTTGGCTAATCATACAGAACAATACAGGTTGCATTTACTCGTGAGAAAAATTAATAAAACAGACTTACAATATTTAGGATTATAGAATTCATAGATACAATTACTTGACGTCTTCAATCAAGTACTTCTCTAGTGTTATTGGATAACTAACGTGACCCAGAGGACGTAATGTACATTTCGAAAGATTGAAAACTAACGCAGTTTATTATCTTATTCTTCTCTAAATAGGAATTGAAATTGAAATCCATGGTTTTTAGAATGTATCTCTTTAGTTTCTAGATTTTTAGTTGATCATTGGTTTTTTTTCTTGATGTATAATATTACATATGGAATAAACCCGAGTTAAGTGTTTTAGTCTTACTCTATTATGTGTTGATACCTTTTTCACGTATTGACATATTTTATAGTTATTATAGATTTTTTTCTGAATGTTGTTTCTCGTGTCTGTCGATGTATTGAGAAGAAACGAAACGAATATGCAATCAACATTCATATTCAGAAGTTATTGTAGTAATGGTGAATAGAATTCGTGTTTTAGTACTTGCACGGTCCTGTCAGTGACCCGCAGGCTATCACAGAGATATCACGTCACTAGTTTTTGCACTGCAGTCTGTTGTCTGATCTCTTCAAAATCGCAAAATTTCGCCGTTGTTTCCATAAGTCTGTTATCGACTGCTGCATGAAACATGAAACATTGCGGGAGCCTGCGATGTGCCGCTGCGATCGCGCCGCTTTGTGTGTGTGTGTGTGTGTGTGTGTGTGAGAGAGAGAGCGTCGAGCAGTGCGTTCTCTGCAAAACACTTGCGCCGGAGATAAATGTTTCAATCCTCGGAAAGTAGATTGGAGTGGGCAAATCTTATCTCGCCCACTCAGATATCTTGTGGTATTCGCGATGTGACGGCCTGCCTCGCACACTTATTTGAAACCAATGATAGGGTAACGAAATCACGACTGAAAGAATTTGTATAATGTCCCCCAATGTGGGTGTGGGATTCACTTCATCTAAGAGTGGATCTAGGCGTGCGAAACTAAGATACGTGATTAGTTTTTGTTTGAACTAATCTTTCGAGTGTAAATCGAATAGTATCGACGGTGTATTTAATTTACAGCGAGGGCCAAAACGTTTACACCGAACTTTTAATTTAGAACCTTTATAATGAAAATACCCTATTTACCCTTATATTCAGAACGTTGCCATTTAATACCTTCCAAAAAGTCAACGAACACCACGTAAGTACCCGTTCGGTATTTAAAACGCCAACTGTCTTTTTTTATTTCATGTAAACGTTTGCTCATGAATAATAAACTAAATTTTAATAAAACGCAAAGTACGCAGTTCCCAAAGCACTTTTTTTTTCATTTTGTCGTATTTTTTCGTTTATTTGTGTTGTTGTTTTTGTCTTTTTCGAATTTGATACTTAGCGGTTTATTTAGGCGTAGTTCCCCAGTGCGCAATCCCGTTGCAAGGCGTGTTTGTCGCCGGAGTGTTGGCACATGTTCGCTCTCCGAAGAGCCAGCCGAGTGAGAAGCGAGGTTCGCTTGTTTCCGCGGCCGTTATCAAGAGCCCAGCCCAACCCAACCCAACCAGCCCAGGCCGCCACCTCCGCCGCTGGTTTTGTGTACCAGATGGCTATCGCGCGGGGGAGTGTTTCCGGGTAACTGGTTAAGGGAGAGGCCGAGCCTTTTTCTCTCGCTTCCGCGGGGGCGGGGCGGGGCGGAGGCGTAATTTTCTTTCAGTTCGTCTGGGCGACTCTCTGCCGTCGCGCCGCCGCCGCGTCTCGCTGTGGTCTCTGCGTTCGCGTGCGGCGTAATGGCTGCTGAGTAGAGGCGACGCCCCTGCGTTGGCATGTGGCTCTTCCCTTAATGCGGACTGCGAGAGGGGCGAGGAAGAAACGGAGACGGGCACACCAGTTAGATTAACGGATAATCTAATTGGCTCACTAACGGATACACTAACTAACCCTTGGAGTGGCGTGCTGACAGTTAGACTGACATACTGACGTGATGGAGAAGGGTGGGACAGGGGCACGTGATGAAGAAGGGACGGGGTAATGGAAGGAGGGTGGGAGGGGCGTGTTGGAGGAGGGTAGGAGGGACGGTGATGGGAGTAAGGATGGGAGGGGCGTGATGGAAGTGGATGGAGGGACGTGTTGGAGAATGGAGAAGGGTGGAGGGACGTGATGAAGAAGGGACGGAGGTAATGGAGGAGGGTGGGAGGGGCGTTTTGGAGGAGGGTAGAGGGACGTGATGAGAGGGTGGAAGGGTCGTGAGGAAGTGGGTGGAGGGGCGTGTTGGAGGAGGGTAGAGGGACGTGATGAAGAAGGACGGAGGTAAGGAGGAGGGTGGGAGGGCGTGTTGGAGGAGGGACGTGATGAAGAAGGGACGGAGGTAATGGAGGAGGGTGGGAGGGGCGTGTTGGAGGAGGGTAGGAGGGACGTGATGAAGAAGGGACGGAAAGTAATATA
>BOPP01000192.1:288988-324246 GCA_017312745.1 Gryllus bimaculatus | reverse complement strand
CCCTCCACCCTACTGTATCTCCTCTCCTATCGCCCCTCCTCCCCTGCCGCCACTCCTCGCCTCTGTACCCCCTCCTCCTCTTCCCAGTTTCCATCCTCATTCCATCTCCTTCCCTTGTTCTGATCTCCCTTCTCATCGCATCCTCTCCTCCACCTCAATCTTCCTCCCTGTTTCCCGTCTTCTTCCCTCTTCCTCAAATCCCCCTTTCTCCTTTTCCATTCCCTTTCCTCCTCTTTCTCCTCCATACGCATGAGCCGCTGCAGTGGCCTCGGCCGCTTCCGGCGCTCGCGGAATGCACGCCGCTCGCCGCTCATTTGTTTTTCTATCCGGCGGCGGCGGCGGCGTCGCGGCGGCGATGCCCACGGCCGGCGCTCGGTTTTCGCCAACGGGAAGCAGACGCCGCCGCCGCCCCAGGTGGCGCGTCCGGCGCGCATTCGCGGAATGCGGCGTCAAGGGCACTGGGCAGCGGAAGACTATTTATTACACTGCATCACTTTGTGATTGAGATGTTGTCTGTTTCTTCGCAGCAGGGGCGTGTCCTTCGTGTATGAAAGTCACCTCTGGCTGAGACGCGCAATGCTCTCCTGCGCGTGCGTTAAAAGTTATATTGGACAGCGACGCACTCTCGACTGTTATCCGGTAAACATGCTGCAATCCCTCTCCCCTACCCTCATAACACATGGTGTCGCCACGCGTTCGGTGTTGGTGGCAGGTGATGATTTTCGAGCTTTGATACGCCTCACGCATAGCGCGCCAATCGCGCGGCATCAGGCCGTTGTGTTTCCTCGAGAAGTCACGCCGGAGAAACTCAATCTGTGAGCGGTAGGAGGCTCAATTCCCCTATGCCGCGAGAGATGACCATATCTCAGAACGAATGTTACTAACTTCTAGGGAAAAAATTCTTGATCTCTTTCTTTCATCTACCCTTTTCAGCCAATATTTTCGAGTCCCAAAGTTTTTCAATACTAGTTGATTAGCTAGACCAATTCAGTCGGTGTCTGGAGGATGATTCTGATCGGTGTGTTTCCGTGATTTCTCCGATCAACACCAGGCAAATGCCGGAGCAGTACCCTAACAAACGGGCCATGGACTGCGCGCGACCATTCCTTCATTTTCCTTGTTCTGTCCTTACCTACACATACACTAGCATGCGCTACACTACCACATATGCCGGGAGACCAAAGTGGAGCTTGTCCCGGTTGGTTTGGTACCCTGCTGGTGGTTGAGGAAAACCCCGTTACCCCAGGGAAGGTCGGCGCCTGATTTCACCTTCCACCACCACCTCCCGAGGAAAGAACATGAACTATACTTATGGTACTATTAACCCCAATAGTTGACGCGCCCGAAATTATAAACAATCAACCAATCGAACTTAAATATTTAAATCAATTTTTCCAAGTGTAGGAAGACAATCGAAAACTCCAGGCCTTTGTAGGGGGATGCATAGCCCGAATGCCAATTCCTGTGTCCGCCAGAGACCCCTAGGTGGTCTACCCCGTCCCTTTTGGGAAACCCTGTTATAGGGCATTAGAAGTGCCGAACATGTTCACTTTTTTCCAATGAACAAACGTATATTCGGAAATTACACAGGGCTGGAGAAATGTAGCTCTTGCTCCTGATTTTTAGGCATCTCCTTGCGTACACATTACCACTCCAAGTACATTATTCAAACATTTGCGGGTTTTTTTCTTTGCATTCGAAAGAAAGTACATTTTCTCGCAGCGGTGAGTCGTAGGAATAGTAGGTTGGGCGACTCGACTCAAGACACTGGCTGAGATGACTCAGGGCGTCAACTGATGTCACTGCAGTGCCTCTGACCTGGTGGTCCGAGGGTTCGAGTCTCCACGGTGGCAAGATGTTCGATTAGCTATCAGGCTAGATCGAATTCGGCCGCTGTCTAGAGGAGAAAGCTAGCGGTCGGACGTTCTGATTCGAAGTTTCTGGGGTTTCAGCAACTGGCTAATGCCGGAGCAGCCTGACATAGCCAATTTTTGTTATTAGTTTTAGATGATCTTAAGATGTGGACCAACATTCCCCGAAACGTTTTAAAATTTTGTATTGATCTCTTAAGTAATGAGTTTAACTACTTCATTCATCTGTTAAAAAAATTGTAAGAATATTCAACAGTGCACATTGTAAAAAGACTATCAATAAATAATGCAAGCCGAAAAAAGTTTGTGAATAATCAGCTAAGCGTTATTACAACAGAGAGAGAGAGAGAGAGAGAGAGAGAGAGAGAGAGAGAGAGAGAGAGAGAGACGAGATTCTGATCCCTCTCTCTGGAGAAGGAGAAAGAGATTGTTATTAATATTCAATTTAGGAAACATTGAAAAGAACGATATTCTCTACGCGGTGTTCATACCATACGTATATTTACTGCGCTCGGAATCTCCAAGATCGCCACGCATACGCAGTGACTAGAAGACGCCAAGTTACACAAGCCGAACAACCGCCTTCTCCTTTCCTAATCTCGATATCCGCGTGCTTGAGAAGCGTTGGCTGCTTGACGCGCTGCTATCTCGCCACTTCTCGGCCGGCGGCGGCGAACCCTCCCACTCGCGGTGATTGCGTCGGATGGGTGACGCACGGGAGGCGCAAGGCCAACGTCTTTGCGGACGAAAGCCAGAACTCACTTCCCCCGGAACTTACACATTTCAATTAGTAGAGAAAGGTGCCCTTCACACGGCGCCCCTCAGCAGCGCTTCCGCGTGGTGGCGCGTCTGCTGGCAAAGCATTGGTTTAAGTGAAGGTGTTAACACGAGGGGCGTACTGTGCTCAGGACCCTTTCACACGGCGGCACTCAGCAGCGCTTCCGAATGACGCGTCTCTGGCAAAGCATTGGTTTAAGTGAAGGTTTCACACGAGCGACGTAGTCGCACTCCTGGCGAACTCCCGCTGTCTTTACAATATTACCTTTGCATTTTTGACATGAACGACAGCAACCCATTTTTATGTACACCGGGTTATTGTTTCATTGTGAAGATTGTAGATGTAATATTATAACTTTTATAATTAATTTTGTTCAAAGAATTGTCACCGCGACCGGAATTCGAACCCGTTCTCATGGTTTACGGCCAGTTGCTCTAAACACTAAGCTAACATTACAAAAAAGGTTTTTTTGGGGGGTTTGCGGGAAAAAACATTGTAAATTATATCTTTTATAATACTTAGGCGGCAGACTCCTGCTGCCATCTCCGTACCAGTTCCTCTTTCTTCTTCCATGTCTCGCTTCTCTGCTCTCTCTCTCTTCTCTCTCTCTCTCTCTCTCTCTCTCCTCTCCTGCCTGTCTTCTTCCTCGTCTCTGCCACCCGTCCTCTCTGTCTCTTCCTCTCTGCCTGGCCCCCCTCTCTCTCTCTGCTCTCGTCTTCTCTCTCTGCTCCTTGCGACTAGCAACGGCCCAGCAAACACAATAAAGTCCAGGTGGAGCTCAGTTTGAATGGAAATTGAATTAAAATTAAGCGCAATCTTGTGCTGCAGCGCCATTGAGTAGAGTTACAACAAAATTAGCAGCAATCTACTCAAACACCCCTGTTTGTGGAATCGATATCGATTACATGTCGTTGAATTCGCTTTTATTAGTATTGAGGTCTTTTGTGAATAAATTTAAAAATAATACAGTTTGGTAAAACTGCTGAACGCAGGTAATTGAAAATATTGGGAGGGACGTGCCCTTCCCCCACCAACCCCCACCCTTGGTAAGAAATAAGAAGCTTGCATCAGGTGCAGCGTTTAATTTCTACAGTGCGTGTTAATGGCCTCATAAGTGATCTGGCACGGGCCAGTTTCACCCGAACCTGCGCAGAAGGCGCCACGTATGCCGTTTTACTCGTTCGGGGTCTCTAGGTGTAACACAATAACTTTCGTCTGCACGTGTTTAAGGAAACTTACCCGGTCGTCGCAACAGTATTTAAGATTGATATTGGTATTGTGGTGAGTTTTCGTTGGCATTTACAATGAAATAATTGATTGCCAACAGTTTTGTTTATTATAAGAGCAGCTGTCGCTGGCTTAGCCAACATCAGGTTTCTAGTACAAGAAATATAAAAAACATATTGAAAACGTTTTAACACCAGAATTAAGTAACACATATACACGCGTGGAAAGACAACTCCTGTAAATCACACTTTGCCAATCATTTACTCCAGACAGGCCGTACATTCAAGCCACACACAGATAAGCGTATACTGGAAATAGAAAATCAATACCACACCAGATTAACTTTGGAAAACCTCCATATTCATTTAAATGATAACTTGCTGATTGAAAACAAACCATAGCCCCTCCCCCTCAACTAAAATTGTTATTAGACACCATCCCCACATAGCACTCTTCCAGGGCGGCACAGTAAACAGAGCATCGCACCCAAGCCATTAAACCCTCCTCCACCCCACAGCCGGGTTCTTAAGCCCCTAGGCCTGTCTGATCACGCGTAGTCGTTTCGCGACTTCCATAACGCTAACGGCTCAACTAACAGTTCATGTTTTTTGTTGCAACAAATGTCACATGTTCAATTCAATTTCATTCACTTTCTTGTAATATTAAATGTTTATGTAATATTAAACACCCCCGTTTCTTTCACATCTTAAAATGTTCACTCTATTATTTTTTTAATTTTAAATTAGTATAATCTCTTTATCCTAATTTTGTTTTTTGACTCACGGAGTTAATGTTTTTTATATTTCTTGTACTCGATGGCTAAGCCATCGAAAGCTACTCTTATAATAAACAATATTGTTGGCAATGACGACTCATATAATTATTTCACTTTAAGATTGAGCAAAAACCACGAATCCGAGTAGTGAAGGGAATCAAGAATCGTCGCGAAGAATTTTATTGATAGTAGTTTTAGATGCGGATCGTTGAGTGTTTCCAGGACGATCACACTGTACAGGCAAAAGGACACGTATCCTAAACATAAATGGACTTCGGAATTCATTATATTGTAACCCATTGATGGAGGGAGACTTACCTATGGTACGAATGCTATCATGGCCCAGGGACCTGAACAATGGTTTAATGACCTTGAGATCTCCCTGATAATTTGCCGTGGAGAATACTCTGATTGTCTCCAGCCGTCTGTAAGGAGTTTGCATGAAAATGGTTTTATCTTGAAAGCATTTTCGGGGACGAAATGCAGGACTGCAGCTGTATGTATACGAAAAGGGGATTTTGGCCAGTAGTCGATATGGATTGAAGAATACTATTTACTGGCTTCAAGAGCTCAGTGTCAATAGCGTTGTCTCTGCAGTATAATATAGCATTGAACGAGAAGTGCTAGGGTTCGAGACCAGATAGTGCCAGATTTTCGATACTAGCTACAGAGCTGGGTGGAACTCGGTCGCTAGGAGAATTCTAGCGGCCGGCTGCACTGATCGGGATTCTCCGATCAACAACAGGCGAATGCTGGAATGTACCCTTACAAATGGGCTACGAATCGCGTGCGTTCTTTCCTTCCTATCTTGTCCCTCCTCTCTCTATGCACACTTACGCTAACTTGCACTAAACTACCACACATGTCGGTGCCTTAAACTTGTCCTGGCTTGGGGTGGTGCTTCGCTGGCAGGATTCCTGGAGGGAAAAGGCTGTAAATAATGTATTGTTCATCGGCGTAAACAATTTTGCTGCGGTCACGAGTTGCTGATGACATTTTTTTCGACCTTCAGAATAAATAACTTCATCTTTCTGTAGAGGCACCCAGCACCCTCTTCCTCTCCATTATAATCCATTGTGTTATCGATTCTTGTCTTTATCCTTTGTTTTAAACTCTGAATAGAATGGTTTCTGTGTGGCCCTTGGAAATATAGTTCTTGCGAAGTGTTCATCCATCAGGTGAATTCGATTTGTGGGTTCGGCAAACTATTCTGTAATGAAGGATTGTTTACCTTGCAGAGTGGTATGGCTTGCGGAAAGAAAAACATGCCACAACACGTGGAAAATTTTGAAGGAGTGTTGACGGGCGTGGGAACATAAATGTTTTGTTTGCCCGTCGAACGTGTTGCGTGTTTGCCACGGCCCCAGAACGCCGCCCCAAAACAACGCTGTGCAACGCCAGTTGATTTTCCTTTCGGTTGACTTAATTCAACTTATTCAACAGTGGAATCAGCATTCACTTCACCTAACTCTTGTTTTTTTGCTTTGCCGTTTTTCTTATATCTTCTTCCATTTCGGCACCTTTGCACCGGGAGAGGCTGGCTCAGTGCATCAACTGATGTCACGCCTCTGACCGGGCGGTCCTAGGTTCGAGTCTCGACAATGGCAGGATTTTCGTCACTAGCTGGTCAGCTAGGTCGAATTTATTTGCTGTCTGGAGGAGAATTCTAGAGATCGGTTTCTCTGATCGGTAGTTTTCCGTGGTTTCTCCGATCAACACCAGGCGAATGGTGAAGCAGGTCTCTAACAAACGGGCCAACGGACCGCGCGCGATCTTTCTTTCCTATTCCGTGTCCTATCCTCACTACTTACTCACACTTAAACCAACGTGCATTACACTGCCACACACGCCGAGAGACCGGTCGGGAGCTTAGAGCTTGTGCCCCACTGGCAGGAGGTACCTAGTTGTTGGAAACCCCGCTAGCCAACGGTAGATCGGCGCCGAATCTCGCCAAGCAGCGGGGGAAGATCACCGCCACCTTCAGAGAGAAAAACAAGTATTAATCTTACGGGACTAAAGGCCATAGTAGTTGACGTGCCTTGAATCAATGATAATCAATCAATCTTACTTTGTCTTTCTGCTGTGACTTCTTCCATATCGGCATCTTCGCGTGGAAAAGGACGCAAACACGTGCGAGGTTATTCCTAAAAGTCACGCGAGTCAATTCTGCTTACATTTCTACCGGACAGGGAGACCAATGCAGAAGTCTGACCAAGTATTTTGATAATTCTTTTCGACGCTTTTGTTGAATCATGGACTGATATAATTGACACAACTGTTATTGCGAAGAGAGCGTGAAAAATCCATAGGCTCGTCGTTCTCTCTTCAAGTAAATTGTTCACCTGCTTTTCGATATTCAGGCAGTATTCTGCGTTACGTAAAACAGTGGAATTTTATATTGTGAAAGCAATGGAAGCGTTAAACACAGCGAGATAGGCTGAATAGAAAGCGTAATATGCGGGATGGACGCGAGTGCCCGAGATAAGTTATTACACGGCACATTGCCTTTTCAGCGAGGATAACGATATGAGGGTGAACGAACTACCGGAGACTAGTTTCGCCCTGGTAGTTTTAGAAGTTTCGTGCTCGATAATGTGTGCATTTCCTCGCGGGACATCTTGCGTGTAATTGCTTCTAAAAGTTCTCGAGATAAGTTTGACTTCTCCCGTTTTCTCCGCTGTCTGTCTCCTCTCTTCTGTGGAGTTCCTGCCACGTTCTGGGTGTACACCAATTTGCCATTGCACATTTGCTTCTGCAAACGCGAAAGTAAAGCCCGCATGAGAACGAGCAAATGTATTTTAAATTGAAGGTGAAAGTCGGGCTAAAAATTAAGCAAACGTACACTCTGAATCAAATCTATTGGTAAAATAAAATTTGAAGTTCTGTTCAAAAAGAACGCAGGAAATATAAAAAATAAAATATAACCATTTGCCTTTGTGCCATGCGCTAATTAGTGACGGGCGGAACTGTTTGGTACCTATATTTATCAGTTGTCTAAATATTAAGTTTTATTTCACAGAAAATGTTTTTTAGTTTATAAATAGAAACGTGTCAATTTGTTTGTGTTTCATATAATTTCATTAAAACAGTGAAAATTGGTTTCGTTTGATCTTTCTCGGTTTCGTTTACATAGTGATAGTGAATGGAAATATGACACTATATATGTTTATTATTAGCTTTGTTTCATCCAATTAAGGGCAAAGGCCTCCTGCATGCAGGGATGGTGGGTAGCTATATATAATCGCCTTTGTTCCTGTAGTTGAATTGAATGCAAAACTTTCTCACTTCTACCGTAAGTTAACCTTCAGATGGCACCAATAAATGAATCCCTCACTACATACATATGTTTTCTACAATATTTTTTTCAACAGCCAGAAAACGTAATGCATTGTTTTTGTTGTTGTTTTCAGAATATTTCATTGGTACGATTGTGGTAAGAGGTACTGTAACTAGTAAAAACACATTTGTTGTTACCATCCTTAGACACGACTATTTTCGTTTTACAGTCCCGAGCAGTCGATCTCTTTACTGTTGCATTCGTTCGTGTCCAGGAGTTCGATCGGAACACGAGATCAGTCGAAAGAGCAGTCTTTTGTCGGGAGCCTCGTCATTAATAAAGGCTTGATTATTTATTTTTGTTTTTCGGAGTTGAAAGTTGCCATGACCAGCTGTCAGAGCCATCGACGGAGAGCAGCCTGTGAAAGGGGAAACGGTGAGACGCTAGGCGCGTGATGTTCGGTGCGTGTGATGTTGGAATTAACGCGATGCCAGTGTGTCCTCGTATGCTAGTTGTGCGAAGTGATAATGACCGGGCCTGTAAGCGAGAGCAGCGTCCCCGAAACGTTGGAAGTCGGTCCAGGGCGGCCGCCGATTCTGTTGGCATACTCCAAAACGGTAGGGCCAGTTGCGGCCGGGAGGCGTGTCGAATGACGAAGAGCGGCGTGTGTGTGCTCCTGGATTTAAATCCTTGCTTAATGACTTTAATAACTTTTCACGTTCATGGCTAAAGATACAATGTGCCCACAAAAAACGAGAAAAAATATATGTCCCATTTTTATATGTCTTCTTTTTTTTTGACATTTTTCGTCGGTTTCGACCAACAAGTCATTTTTTTACGTTTTTACATCATTTTTAATGCATTTTCTGCTGAGTTCGTCGATTGTAATATTATTTGAATGTCACTTGCTTTAAAGAATATTTACGAGGACGAGGACTCACGAATACTTTCTCCGAATTCCTGAGTGGCGCATACAATGTCTTCGCGTAGAAATTGTGCCAGTCCTTGTATGTAATCTAATGTATGCGAACAGGAAATCAATCAATGGATTTAGCAAGCCAGAAGAGTTGAGCGCCACCCGACATTGCTCGAAAGTGTTAGTCCTCTGAGAGCTATTGTTAGGGAATTATTTTTTCACGAGTCATTTAGTGTAAAATATTATAACAATTGATACAAACCATGACGAAAGAAATGTGGGAAAGAAATACAAAAATAAAAAAGTGACTTTCGTGAATGTGACAACTCGGAAACTGTTGGTGGGAATCGTGAATATGCAGAGGCGCACCCAGGATTTTAAGGTAGTGTGTCCAGACGACTTGATATTGATGAGTTTATGATGTATATAAGTAGTTCTTTTATTTGTTGATTTATAGTTAATATGAAACATTTGGTATATTGAATGATTGTCGTTAGCACAGAAAATTAGGAAAAGCCGAATTACTAAATATGTGCCCTTGTCTTTTGGGGAAGCGGGTCTGAAGTCACATGACAGCCCACTCCCTGCCCTGGATGCGCCATTGTTTATTGGCGGTAGGTTGGTTACCAGTCCATTACCGAGCGGATTGCAACGAAAGAAAATCTAAAATAGGTTTGCGTTACGAAAAGTCATATAGGCCGTATAATATCTAATTTAATGAATAGAGATTTGTCCTGTTGTAATTCACATATGAATTATTTATCCCGGTCGCATATCGCACGAGTGATGTAATCATACTTGAGCACTCCGTCGTAAATAAACCCTTTCCCAGAATAGTCGTTTTTATCAATTTTTTGGGGGAACACTAAAAGTTTTATATGAAAAACCTTTGAAAAAACACATTTTGTTTGTGCACAGAACAACTATATGTAAAAATAGTTCACAGTTAACTTCGTAAAATCTATCATTGCCCTAGTTGGTTTAACTTTTAGAAAATTTGTCGTTCATTTTACTCAAGATATTTGTATTCTCTTCCCCCTTCCACTTACTTCATCCTCGACGTTTCTATCTGTAAGAGTTCTGTAGATACGTTCACACTGTGGTGCTTAACATTTTTCTTTTCAACCTTATAACTGACGTCTTTTCAAACTTCCTTTCTGCCAGTCTTTTGCATTTTCTTTTTGCTTGTGACTTCATCTTCTGTGTTGTCGCTTTCTACTTCGGGCGCTGCCGTGCCAATTGTTCCGGAGTTTTAGTAGCGACGTGTTGATTGGCAGGTTGAGTGAGCATGGAAAAGTTCGGTTCGCTTGGCTTATTTTCTGGGCTGCCTGGCAGGACGCCGCAGTGGCTACAGTACCGTTTCTTCCCGTGGGCTGCACCCTTAAAAGTAACCCATTAATATTTAGTTTGTATGCGAATTTATAAGTTTAGGACTCCTAGATTCTGAAATTCATTTTTTGCTCATCAGCTGTTTCCCACGATATGGGACGTTAGATGTTTCAAATAAAGTCTAAAATATAAGCAAAGAAGCTCCAATTCTTAATGTACCGACCTAGAGTTTTGGATGTACAATTTCGTAGAAGATTGGGTTTTGTCAATTTTTGTATGTGATCTGTTGTTCACGGCCACTTAATGCTTAAACAGGAAGAGTAAAACACAAATATTATGACATTTTCGATTCGTTAGGATTGCCAATGGAAAAAGAGGATTTACATATCCAAACGTAATTAGTTGCATAAATTTAGCCATATGAGCTGCATACTGCTAGTGAAACAAAAGGACTATAAACAAATGTTATGGTAAAAATATTTTATAAATTACTAGTGGACCCGATAATGCTTCTCTATGCCAATGCATTTCACTTCACACGCTACTGGTCACGTGATTGTTTATCACATTTTACCCTACACTCTGCAAAAAATGTAATAGATCAAAGACCTTCTGGCGAGTATGGGTTTGTTCTATGTCCATGTTTGAACAACGTTCTCCCGCAAGTTTTGCATTCGCAAGGACACTATCTCAGAATAAATTGATTTGTCTGAGATAACGCCAAGTAATAAATCATTTTAGAAACAACGTAGAAAATTCCACGTTTAAAATAACGACGAAAAATTCGTACTTCATTTTTAGAATTGAAATATAGAGTGTGGTGTTCGACCAAGATATTTTTTTAAATTCTCCCTCTCTCTTCTCCTGCTATTCATTCGTCCTGTCTTTCTCTCTCCTCGTTGTCTCCTCCCTGCCCCCTTCCCAACCTCTCTCCCCCCCTTCAACTCATTCCTTCCCGTTTCCTTCAACTTCTTCCCTCCCGTTCCTCTCTGTCCCCCTTCCTTTTCCCATTATCACGACAACTATGCGCTACCTTGGTAACTCTGAATATCACTTAGATGCGAGAGCACAAGGTACGTATTGTAAAAGACTCCCAAACAGTACGCCCTATAGGCACTGGCGTATCTGGGGGAGGGCGGCATGTCCCCCCCCCCCAAATGGCTTAGTTTTCGTTTATATTCGAATTATGTAATTATTGTATCAATAATATTGTATAGTATCATATCTGCAGTACATAAACAATATACAATATAATAACAAATGTTTTTATATTATTTGAAAAAATCTACGACCCCCCCCCGCCCCCAAATGATCGGCTGGATCCACGTTTGGACGAGTCCGTCTCTCGATACAAAGAATTGTATAGGCCTTTTTGTACTCAGGAAGCCTCTTTGAGCATTTCTTGATTCGTGAAAAGAATGCTCGAACTAGTTGGCCTTAAAACTATAATTATGCATTTCCCGACCCGTATGACAATGAGCTTTCTACCTTTGTACATGAAAAACCCATTCGTGAAGTTTTGTCCTTGAGTTTACTTAATTCTAAATAGAGAGTCAAGCTCTTCGACTTTGCCCACGAAATAAATTGCACCCTTCAGGATATGAACTGTTCTCGTGTACATAGGCATGCACAGAGGGCGGGCCAGGAGAGGCCTTTTTTCAATTCCTTTTTTTCCAGTTTTTTAAGCTGGTAACTTAGAGAATTTTTTTACACACATTAATTGGGAAGAAGATCTCTAAACCATCTGGCATCAAAGTAAATGGTTCAACATAAAAACGAATTGTTTTAATTCATCGAGTCATTGCAGTAATTCTGTCTATAGCCTTTTGGTACGTGTTGTGAATTTGTTAGTAAAATGTGACATGTGTAAAGTTTAAAAACCGAAAGTTTAATGGAAAAGGGGGGCCCAGAATCGCAGTTGTCTCCCCCTCGTTTAAGGCTGCGCGTGCCTACTTTCGGTACGTGATGGCAGTTCGCGAAGTGACACCGTTCTTCAGCGCCGACGGTATCTCCTCGTATCACGGTCAACGGCAGCGTCGTTCAGGTGGCGTAGGCGGCGACGATGGCTGGCGGTGGGGGCGGGGCCGAAGTTCGTATTTCGTAAGCGGCGGCGGCCCTGAGCCACCGCGCGCGCGCCTTATGCAATCGCTGTGTGACCATCCGCGCGCTGCTCGCTCCGTGCTCCACATGCTGCCCCTGCACCTGCGCGGTGCGATGCGCGTCCGATGCGCCGCGCTTTCTTTTGTTTGCGTTGAACGTCGAAAATAAAACAGTTGAATGTGTGCGGCGTACTCTTTAAAAGAGTGTGTTCTGTGCACGTTTTCATGCGTTCTGGGACCCCCATCCTTAACTCGTGTTCGAGTGCAGGTGGAAACGAGCGTTTGGGGGCAAGAATTGAAAAGTTAATAATTAAAAACTATGTGCGAAGGCTAATCAGCTACAGCTTTTGGCTATTATCCCTCAGCGTGCCCTTCGTAAAGTAATCGACTTACTGACGCGAAAACCTGGAGAACGAATGATTTCTTGAATAACTGAATTCTACATTGAACTCTAGAAAATGGGCACAAGTAGTGAACTGAGATTTATGTTCAACGGGCCATCTCAGCATTCGCTCAAAGGCTCAGGGAAACTGGACGAAAAACTTGATCGAAATGGGGGTCAATGACCCAGAAGCTTAAGTACGATGCGCATTACAGGCATGTTTCGTCTTGTAGAATTGTACAGTCTAAATGATAACTCGTATATTAAATATCATTATTAAAACCATTATTACTTTTTTGATGCTCGATATAGGCTGTAATTGTGTGCATGTGAGTAAATAATGTGCATACGTTGAAGTCCGTCTCGTTTTTAATCCAATCCTGCTGGCGCCCGATAATGCCGGTTGATCCGTATGTAATTGCTAAATGAAAAATTCGTTTAGCTCGATACTTGTAAAAATAGGTTATTTTCTAAACATATTTCTTTACTTAACTAAGAAATGATGATTTTTGCTAAAATACCGTAGACTTAGTTTACTTTTTTGAGTTAGAAATGAGAATTTGAAGGGTTTTTTTATCCACGACTGTTTAGTGCCATTATTATTATTATTATTATTATTATTATTATTATTATTATTATTATTATTATTATATTTTGTGGTTTTCGTCACCTTTGGATAGAATCTCCACCTTATCATAAGTGGTTGTACTGTTCAAAAACCAATCTTGCTAGAAAATGAGCAGTTTCGTCTATTCTGAAAGTGATTTTCTAAAACAAAAACAAAACAAAAACAAAAAAATTGTGTTGTATGTGTATTTATAATAATATCGATCCTGAATGGAAATTTTAAATGAATAATGCATTTTAATATTTACACGTAAAATGTGTTTTCGAGGCATCTCAATGGAACATTTTTGTAGCGTGAAGTCTATATTCTAGATGTGACTGTCAAGCGCCTGTCAAATGTTCGCGACCTTGTTCTGTTTTCTTCAGGCAGTGGACTTGTTTTCAATCCGCCTTCACAGCTCTCGGAACTCGGCGTAGTTTCGATCAACCGCGAACTGAGTATTTTCTGCATCGACACGTATTTTCCAGCCAACTCTAGATTTAAACAAAATCAGTGACAACTTGGAGGCAGATTGATGAGTTTCTGTTGCAGTGTTCTCGATAGTTGTGCAATGGAAGTGATGGATCGAACTAAGTCGTGTCGTTAAGTCTTTGCTTTTCTCTTTACTTCTCAATAAAAACAATTTAACCGTAGGCCTGCACAGCCTAAAATAGGAAGAGGGAACTGCATTTCAGGGTCCCTCTGGGACCCACTTTTTACTTTCTCGCACTTCGTAAGAATAAAAAGTGTTGAAATCTTGCCCGGGCAAATTTTCGACACAAAAAGCTCTTTATTGCCGCTTTGTAACAAAAACGGTAACAAAAAAGTTGATAAATCTTGTTTCGTTATTTTTTTGTTTACATATGACATACTTCTACAAAATAAAAAATTGATACAAGGAGAATGGAATTGTTAAGTTAATGTTGCAGATAACAAATGCAATTAATTTTACATTGAACCATTTACAGGATGACAATTGTTTGGAGAGCTTCTTTCCTAAGTGTGTGTCAATACACGAAGTACCAACTTCAAAAAAGGGGGGAAATAAGAAATTGATTATATTTATGGAAATAAAATGTTATATTGCATAGGGCTACTGGGCTACTTTCATATTTTCAGGGGAGCCACGGGCCCTTCTCCCCTTCTATGCGCACGTCTATGCTAGAACGTGAGTGATCCCTAAATGTGCTGCAATGAAGATGTTCTGCAGCCGTCTATTGCGCAGAATGCATCAATTATGAAAAGTCTTTCTCGATACTAATTCGTTAATGAAAACCTAGCGATCTTGTACCAGCATTTCCTTGGTTAAATCGAAGGATATGATGATTTGTCGGGGAAATTGTTAATTGTGTTGGTATCAATAAAAAATGTGACGATTGATTCTGACAATTGCCTCTACTCTGTGAGAAATGTTAATTATTACAGTAGTACCTCACGAATCCAAAGCCTAAAAATCCGAAATTTTGAATAATTCGAAAAAAATTCGGGATGATGGAGAAATAAAAAAATAAAATAAAATGCTTGTATGTAGTCTAAGGAAGAATTGTATATTTACTGTAGGGCTACACAACTAATTATTGAAACACAAGTTGCCGAAATGAAACGTTTATTGCGCTGGTAACTACGGTGTATATCACATGTTTACGTAGAAGTATTTTCACTTAAAGGAACTTGCAAAATAGGTAATCTTCTTTCGCCGTAAGGAACTGGATCTGCTTGATGATGTGATGGGGTGATCCGATCGCTATGCTACTTTGCCATTGTCTCACATCACTCGCTACGTTACATTGTCTGGTAATCCTATAGAGGTATTTGTATATGTACGGTACATTTTTTCGGATTATCCGAACATTTCCGAATCCGAAAAGACTACGCCCCAATTAGTTCGGATTACTGAGGTTCTACTGTATTTTATTATTATTATTATTATTATTATTATTATTATTATTATTATTATTATTATTATTATTATTACATAGTGTACATTTCAATATAATAATTAGGCACTTTAAACGTATCATTTTTTCAACATTCAATTGTGTCGGAGATGCTATTTAAAAAATAAATAAAATTATCTGACTGTAATGAAATTTTTCATTTGGTAAAATTGTTTTCACAAAGCGAGAGAAAGTAAAAGAGATAAGCTTCGTAAGAAGTTTGACAGGAACGCGTTTAATTTTCAGTGATACCACAGGCTGCAGACGTGTTATCCTTTGTTAGCCTTGAAACATTCACCAGGCTTTGTAAACGAAACTTAGGCAAACAGGAAAAACGATACGCGTATGCTTCAATTATGTTTGAAGGCGTGAGGGTGCCGGAGAGGCAGTCATCATCACTCAGCATCAGTACGCGGATGTACGACGAGGGAACTAATTAACCCAAGGACAGTTTATATTTTCTTCAGCTATAATTCATGTATAATTTCTGTATCTTTGGATTGTTTATTTTTCATTACCTGAAACATTTTATTTTTAAAAATGCATCGTTTATCATGTAGTCTCATTAAGGTCTGTATTTATTACGTGGGTTACTTCCTTAATCGCATTGTTACAGGACATTGGTGTTTTCGTATCGTGATGTAAGGTTTTACAGCGTGTGCCAACGTACTCGCATCAAAAGACTGTACCGTGTACACCATTTAATGACGATTCAAAGCGCGCTATTTTTGGTTCTCTTATTTTATTCTAAGAAATAGTTTACACATTTTTTACCCAGCATTATCGAATCCCATCCTAACGCCATCTCACATTCTCCAACCAGAGAGCTCGGATATATTTAACTGTGACCGAGATCTGGAGGCGAAAGAGTCACACCCAAGGGGACGCCCCTGCTCGAAAAATGTCCCCTAGACCTGCACCGAGGATAAAAATGAGAGGAGGCGTGCGTCAAATACACGGGTGCGGAACTACGCCCATTGGTCGGGCCGCCGCAAAATAATAACCCATGTTCGGTAAATAATTACCTAACACTCTACCGTGCTCGCGAGCAACAAAGAACTACCGTATTCTTCTCGATAATCCACTTTATTAGTGCGCGGCCTTCGCTCTTATCGCAGACATTATTCAGCATTTGCCGTTTGTCCTGGGCAGATTCCGTATTCGCGGCTTTGCGGATGGCAGAGCCCTTTAAATCGCTATTGCTAACATTGCCCTGGCCGAGCCCTACCGACGGCAACAAGAAAATTGTGGTGAATGGCACAGAATTTCTCGTATTAGTTTTGTATTTCTTTTGATCTAGGCTATCTACTCGGACTTGCCACATACTCTTGCCAGCTGCCATTTATCGCCGCCCAAAATATCTTAACTCATTTCTTACAAGAAATTTAAAGAAGAAAATTGGGGCAGTTTTTTGAGAAAATTTTGAAACTGTCCGGAGTGCGTCATGTACAGTAGTCCCAAAAACTAATGAATGATTTTCAAAATCGCAGAGCTTCGACTCAGGACAAGGATTTCTTCAATTTGGAAAAATCGTATGGTTTACATGCTGCAGCACAATGTGAACGTGTTATTGTCGACTCATCTGTGAAGTTATATAATTATTATGAGTCTGCAGAAGTGGAATTGTTTTCTTCAGAAATTGTCATGTTGGCCAAGTCACTTGTTCGAACGACGTACATATATGTTCGTAGAAGATCGAGCAAAATAACGCGCTGGACTGCAGATGAATACTATAAGGTCTACCAGCACACTTGAAATTTAAGTGCAAATAAGAAAAGGTCATGTGACATTATGAACTTTAATTTAATTAGGTAATACTCGTAAAATCCTTGTTTATGTTGCCAAAAGCAACCAAATTATGGTTTACACAACTGCAAACGCCTGCCTCGTACCTATTGTGCCCGAATAATAATTTCTTTCCTCACTTCAGAACTAATTAACCCGGGATGCATCTGTGAGATGCAGGAGTTTGACATTTACAAATAATTGAGGAACACGATCTTCTAGCGTACTTAATTTTTTTGTATCCCATTCAAAGTAATCCTGTGTCACTAATTTCAACAATAGTTTTCAGGATAAGGTCTGTACAAGTAGAAAAGTCCGCGCCGCGCTGCACCGTGTATGGTATAGAGGCATTAGCCTAAGAAGGGACCAGTTTGACAGGTCGGAAAACAAAACAGTCATGTTGGACGATGGCATTGCAAGACGTTGTGTCGAAAGCATGTACATGTGCGCCAACTGCAAACGAACTCATCAACTACTTTCGCAATTATATTCATTATGGGCATGACCTGCAGTAAGGCTACCAGCAGAAGCCAAGACGCAGCTGTGAAAGCGATCCTTTCTTATAATAATCTCTCTGGAGATGCATAGGTGATCTCACGGCATTGAATGCATCTCGTTGAAAAGTCCTTTAAGCCGTTGTTAAATTAATGTTTTAAGCTGAATGTCACGAAGAAAATCTTAAGCCTAATTGCAATAGGTATTAAGCCTATAAGATCGATATAGAGAAAATAACCCAAGATTTTATAACCAACCGAGTTCGTTATTTCAGATAACGACCATGTGTCCTTCAGTACGTTTCGTAATACCGCTTTTTTTTAAGAAAAGAAATCATAAAATAGTACATTTCTTTTGACTGGAATACTGGCGCATAGCTTTAGATGCAGCTCATTTGTTTGGAATGTTCCTAATGGACGAAGGTGTATCAAATCCTTAACGGGCGCCGCCCGTTAAGAGGCATTTCGTTCCTCTGGTTCCGTTATGTCCACGTAACAGTACAATATCTCTTTTCCCTCATACGTCACATACAGTTTTTACTGTTTTTTGACTAAATAAATTTAAATCTAATATTACGAACAAGCAATTTTTCATTTAAACAAGCAGAAAACATCGATAACAGGTGAAACCGGCGGGGGTATCTGTGAATACGGGCGTTCCACTTTACATCGCGGGCCCTCCCGGGTTCAATTCGGCGGCGGCGGCGGCGGCCCGACCCATCCACTCGACCCGCCTCGGCCGATCACTATCGGGTTGCCGGGCGACGGACGCGGGCGACGACGCGGCGGCGGCGGCGGCGCCGGTCGCTATGGAGACGCGCGCGTCGCGGCCGCTACGCGCTCACTTCGTTAAGGCAATCCCCGCGCGGCGTCGCGGGTGTAGTGCGCTCCGTGGAAGTATACGCGTCACGAGGGGCAATGTGCACTATGTGATCAAACGTGTCCGAACACGTGACTGAAAATGACTTCGTGGCGCCCTTCCATCGGTAATGCTGGAATTCAGTAGGGTGGTGGCCAACTCGTAGCCTTGATGACAGCTTCCACTCTCGCAGGCATACTTTCAATCAGGTGCTGGAAGGTTTCCTGAGGAATGGCAGCCCATTCTTTACGGAGTGCTGCATTGAGGAGAGGTATGTAGGGCGGTGAGGCCTGGCACGAAAACGACGTTCCAAAACATCCCAAAGGTGTTCGATAGGATTCTAGCCAGGACTCAGTGCAGGCCAGTCCTTACAGGGGTGTTATTGTCGTGTATCACTCCGCCACAGGCCGTGCAGTGTGAACAGGTGCTCGACCTTGTCGAAAGATGCAATCGCCATCCCCGAATTGCTCTTCAACACTGGAAAGCAAGAAGGTGTTCATCAACGTAGGCCTCTGCCGTGATAGTGTCACACAGAACAACAAGGGTTGCAAGCCCCTCCATAAAAAACACGACCACACCATAACATCATTTGGGACGTGTCCGGATACTTTTGATCACATAGTATATGTTGCAGTAGCGCCTAGATTTTTAATTATTAAGAATTTAAACTTATTAATATCTTGAATAAACTTGTTTTAATTTAATGCAGTGAAGGTTTCTTTAATTTATAAGACACTATCTGCGTTAAAACCCAATAAGTAGAGTTGATGATTCTGTAGGAGCGGTAGGGTGCAGTGGTAGGGTGGTCACGTGTCTCTCGTTTTTTGGTTGGTGGTGGTTTCCGGGCGCGCCTACTGCTACAGTCGTTAGTCCCGTTAGTGTGGTGAGTGTGTTATCTCCAGAGGTGGCGGTGTTCCTCCTGGCTGGGACGTGCGAACAGACGCCGACCTACACGTCGGCGTGCTGACGGATTTCTTTCTCCAGGTATCTCCCCAGCGGAGCACCGCCCCAGCTGGGTGAAGCTCCGATTTGTTTCCGACATATGTGATAGTGTAATGCCTGTTAGTATGTGTGTGATCGGAAAACGCGTGGAAAACCATCGATGAGAGCAGCTGTCTGCTAGAACTCTCCTCCACACAAATCTGAATTCGACCTAGCTACGTACGTACGTGTCGAAAATCCGCCTCCGTTGGGACTCGAATCCAGGACGTCCCGGTCAGTTTCGATGCAGAGACATCAGCAATAATGCTGCTCTCAGCCCCTAGTTGCGCTTGTTCTGTACGAATAATTGCCTCCCTCGTGTATTGCAACATAGTTCGAATATTTTTCGAATCTATGTTATATCTTCAACATTAAAGCTAGAGATTTCTATTGTAATCAAGTCTATTTCTCAATAGTTGCTCTTTAAGTTATAAATTTAATGCTTGCTTTTCTCAAATATTAATAGTTTTCGAATATTTTAAGTTATAATGTTTACATTTTTCGAGTGATGACTGAAGAGTGAGGATAGAAGGTGCAATATAATAATAATAATAATAATAATAAAATAACAAGTACGTCAAGTATGTGCTATTGTAGCGTCTAGATTTTTATATGTTAAAATGTTATTCTATTAATTTATTGTATAACCGTTTTAATATTTAATACTGTAATGACTTCTGACGGTTTGTTTCGTTTTTAACGACCATCGACACAACCCTGTAAGTATGGTCGTTGTGTTTAACAAACAATTGAAGACAACCTTATTGGAAACAATTAGAATCACATCTATTATTTAATTTATTGTTTCCTATATGATTGTTCGTTATTCTTCTCATCTCATGTACGTTATCGCGTTTTATTATATTAGACAGTGAATCAATTGAGTACTTGAAAAATATTTATACTTGGAAGTTCTTATTCTCATTTCATTTCTTGGTCGTTTAAAATCTGTGGATCTTATTGAGATTTTCTTATTGTTTCAGGTAAGATGTTTGTCTTTTCACAACTATGCCAGAAATCGAGACTTTGACTGTCAGTAAGTAAATTTCTTTTTCAATTTTTTATTTTTTGTTTCCGTGAGGGTTTTTGTTTTGGATTTTGTGACTTAGAATACGTTATAGAAGAGGGCTACTAAATTAATTCTGAAGGAATACAAATTCTTATATTTGTATCCGAATTGAATGTCTGTAAAACGAAAAGTTGATCATTGGATTGCATATGCAGAGAGGGGCAAAATGGAAGCATCCCAATAAGAGAGTAAATGAAGACATTGGTCAAATTGTCCAGGAATGTCCAACTTTTTTTTTTATAAGTGCAAACAACTTGATTTTACATCATTTAGCCGTTTGACTCTTGGAGATGTTACAAAATACATATCACTACACAGACAGACAATGCAAATATCACAGTTTAATATCGATGGGGAACCTCAATTGAGGACTTCTATTGGATTTAGTGACTTAGGACATTTAAAACCCCTGCTCGTGGAGCTCTGTTAGTAATGTTTGAGTATATTCATAAGTATATACATGTATTCGTATTTCAACCCCAAATGTCAAAAAAAAAAATGCACATATTGCACTTCTCCCCATATTTTGTGACTGTTTTTGACATTAGAGTACTAATTGGGCTTGTGAGCGCACCAAGAGCTCAGCAGGCCATTAACAGTTGCAGTGAACTTATATTTCGCTACAATTCTGCTCAGTGTCCGTCTGTCTCAATCGACCAACACCTCTTCCATTCCCGTTGCTGTTTATTCGACGGGACGGTTTGTTTTTTGTCTTGTGTGAAATCATAATCTTCGATACTGTGACTTGCGAAACACCTAACACTTGAGCTAAATTGGTTTACCAGAAGCTCAGTGTAAGGTCCTCCTTAAGATATCCCTTCTAATATACCCATGCTATACTACTGTATTAGGGATCGTATCAGTGCAAATGCGTGTTTCCACCTTGCAGACAGAGTGTACTGTCGTGATATGTGCATGAAACAACTAATTAATTTTTTTTTAAAATATGATTTTACGTATAATTCCGGTCTGTAATCATGTTGATAAAACACTGCCTCGACAATGAAGCTTGCAACGTTTCGGGGAGGTTGTACAAGTGTTGGTAAACGGCAAATAGCTCAGCGTCAGAGACAAATTTCGCTGAAACATTCCAATTCAGGCATGCGTTGTACAACGTGTTTTTATTTTTGTCCACCTTCTGTACGAGACGGAATGTAGTCTGTGAACAATATTTCTCGAGCATTTGACGCTTGAATTCAGTCCCAACCTTTTACTTCAGTAATGCCTAAATGGCAAAAGTTCATAGTTGGACGCTGTTTTTTTTGGGGGGGGGGTCATTCTCTATCAATGGTATTGTATAATATCTCATTATCATGCGTTTGTAAAATATAGTTTACGAATTATATCATATATATCATTAAAATACGAGTTCGAAACGGTTGATTATAATTGATGAGTTGAGTGCATGTGAACTTTAACAAATCTTTCTACATATGAATATTTGTCGGAAAAAATAATTCATACGTTTGTTAATCCTCTGTTCAGCCATTTTCTCGGTTTTGTCCTAAGAAATAGATTGACTACAAAAAACAGGAATGTGTGCATAGCTGCATTCAGAGTGCTTCTTCGTTCATTATAATAAAATAATTTTGTTTTTCATCCGAAGGCTTGTATACTTGTTGATAAACATAAAACTCTTTGAGTTCTTTTCTATCGTAAGTAGCCAGATAATGAAAAAGATCTACATTTTTCAAAATACAAAATCCTGTCTTAAACGGAAACTTGGAATATGATGAATAAAACCAAAACGATGTATCGCATCGAAGACTGGTTTACTCAATTTGAACACGTTTTTAATTCTCAAATACGAGTTACTTGTTTAAAGAATGTTGCTTGCCAGACTATCAAATGGAGTAGATAACAGTGTGTATCCCATTACATGATTAGATTGGAAATCTTCCAGGATTTTTCTATCATTGCTAATCTTACTGCGTCAGTGTTAAATTAGATAGGATGTGAATGTTTGTTTCCTCGAAAATCTTTGATTAAGGAGCTGAAATGTTTGCACCAGCCCTGTTACCTCTATCTTTAACCAAGAACAAATTAATTCCTGCCTAGACTAAATAATACTACAAGATGTAGCCACTGTGCTCGAAACTTAAGAATCATGAAGTCACTTTGGTAGACGTTTGCTAAATATCATGCCTACTTGTATTCTCTTTAGCTTCATATTTATGTGCAATGTTGAGTTTCTTGAATATGAGTTTGTAAAACTTATAAAATTAAACGAATTGAAGTTAGGATTTGAATATTATACGTGTTCTATTCTTCGTGATTTATTGTATCTTTCTATATCAAGTAGAAAAGTATTGTTACTAATACCCCGCTGCTGAACAAAGCCATACAAAATAGTTTTCCCAAAAGTAGCACGCACACTGCTAAAGAACAAGAAGTTTATAGTCTAGAACCCAACACGTTAATAGCAAATATGGCGCGCGGGACCTTCCTTAAAGCCTTGCTGTCACATGTCAGCTGTGTTGTAAGCAGTGACGAACTGAGGAGAATTTATTCTGATTGCGCACTATGGGAATTGGCGGAATAACACAAACAAATATTTACATTTGGCCATTAAAACCGAAACTTTAATTTTTTAAAATTTTTCCCGAGTTCCTTGGCAACGAACGAAACCATAGAGGCAGCATACTGCTTAGTTTTCTTTCAATTTCTGCGCGCATTGGAAACTAGTTGCACTGACCTGTGGTCGACTCTTGATTAATTATTTCGTGTTTCGGAGCGCGTCAACTGTCGTTATTAGTTCCGTAAGTATTGTGCATGTTTTTGCCAAGGGACGTGGCGAAGTTCTTCCTCTGCCGAAAGGTGATATCGGGTGACGACTTAATCGGCAGTTTGAGGGGTTTCCCCATCCAGGTATCTCCCACCAGCGTGTCTTCGCCCCAGCCGGGTCAAGCGCTAAGCACCCGACTGAATGATCGTGACTTCTTGGCTGTCAGGGTGCGGCCGCGTCGTTGGCTGAGAAGTCCGACGTTTCGCCTGTCGTTTCGGCCAGTGACGGTCATTGGTATGAGTAAGCCTGCGACATGGTAGGCGTAATGTCGGATTCTCAGACAACGACACGGCGTCATCCTGACAGCCAAGAAGACATGACTCGAGCCGCGGAAGGCTGACCTGTACATCCCGACAGATCTCCCACCGACATGTGTAGTAGTGTAGTGCATGCAAAAAAGGGACGAGGATTTGTCAAGGAAGTAGAAGCAAAGATCACGCACGATCCATCGCTCGTTTTTTAGGTACTGCTCCGACATTCGCCTGGAATTGGTCGGTGAAAACACGGAAAACAAACTGTCAGACACTTGGCCTGTAGAATTATTCAGACTGCGACTAAATTTGATCTAACCACGTAGGTAGTGTCAAAAATCATGTCACCGTCGGGACTCGAACCTGGGACGTTTCGGTCAGGGGCACTGCAGTGACATTATTTATGTTCTGAGCCGCCTCATTTAGAATGGTCGACGACCTAGTCCGACACGTATCATCGTGGGAAATATTGGAATTTTCCGAAGGAAAAAAAATGCCATTTCAAGTCCCGCTGCCACTTGCCGCAACAGATCCAGAAACATCATTAACGATGCTGGCAGCCGAGCGAGACCCACCAATTAGGACGCTCTTTTCCAGCACGCAAATGCCTCCCCTCCGGCCGGCCCGGGTCCCCGGGCGCAATGCAGCCTTGATTTCTTGACGTGGCTCAATTGAAAAGAAACAAAGAAAGAAAGAAAAAGACGAATAGAATGCGCCTGTTGGAAAAGCGAGAAGCGATCTGGAAGACTGAGTTTTCTTCATTAATGCTGTACACCAGCTTGCACAAACTTCGTTTCCTGCTGGGTGGATAGGAAGCGGAGTCCAACTGCTTTATCGAGCTTTGCACTGTGCCATTCGAAACACCAGCAGACGAGGCCAATTCTGGCAAGTTACTAAAGAAACGCGTCGCTATGGATTAACGTGGCCGACTACCACTCTCCGAATTTTGAAAGCTTACTCATCGGCAAAATAAGTACAGTTACAAGATGGCGCAGAAGTCTGACACCTATTTCAAATTAAAATAACGATGTATGAGAACGTGATGAGAGTGAATATTTTATATACACAAGTGTGTGAGTGTGTGTGGGATATTAGGTAGATCGAAATTAATCGCTATCTGGAGGAAAATACGTACACATGTATATGTGTGTAAAAAATATGCAAAAATGTACAATAAACGTAATATATATTAGCTGCCACGTATACCCATTTGCATTATAAACAATTTTTCTTTATATATATATATATATATATATATATAATATATATATATATATTGTTGTTTTGTTGTTTTTTTTTTTTATAATACTGAAATTAACGTAAACTACGTCAAAGGCGTTTATCCATCTTTATCCCTTCTTTACTTCCTTTCCTCAATATTTTTTTCCCGTCTTCTTTCTGGAACTTCCTCCTCCTCCTCGTTCCACCCTCCACGCGTCCTCTCCGCGCCTGCGAGTGCCAGACGCAGTGCTCGCCTATCGCCGGGGCGGGGGAGAGGGTGCATGCGCGGCGCAAGCGTTGCAGGCTGCGTGGGCAAGTTCGCTGCTGCGTTTAGCGGGGCGGGCGGCGGGCGCAGATAGCGGTGGGCGATGCTCGCCGCCGCCGCCGCCGCCTGTGATGTCACGCGGCTAAAGGGGAATATGATGCTCTCGCCGGCCACGTCCACCTCCGCGGATGCCGGGAGGGGCGTGGCACCTTCTGTTTGTTTGTAGTTTTTTTTTAATAGTCAAAATTTTTTAACTTTGTATTTTTCTCCATTTTGTCCAAAATAATTTCTGTACCTCTGATCCCGGTGAAGAAGCTGATAGGTCAAAGGTTTGTTGAAAAGAACTGCACTATTGGATTCTCCTGATTATTTTGTTTTTTTTTTAAATTTATTTATTTATTTTTTAATCGGGTTAGTTAAATTATGTCTCTGTGCTGAGTTGTGGGCGCGTTTGTGTTTAGGGGCACGAAGTACATGTCGTAAACTCATAAACTCTAAGAAGAGAATGTAAAATTGAAAATTCCAGTTTCAGAAGTGATTTGAATTCATTGATTAACGAAAAAAGTGTGAAGATATCATTCACACTAGCAGATTAGTTTCTAATAATACCCCAGCTGGGGTGATGACCCGCGTGTGGGAGATACCTGGTTGGGGAAGATCACTGACACCTCCCGAGGGGAAAAAAGCACTCACACTTACGGAACTCTACCCTCCTTAATCTTCTATACTTACGGGATTAATTACCTCCGTAGTTGTCGTGCAACGTACCAGCCACCCGATCCACACCAGGCGGATGTCGGAGCAGTAGCCTGGCCAAAGCCTCGCGGCGGGCCGTAGCCCGGCCACGTGCGCGCGCGGGCGAGCGGCGGCTATTGCGAGCGCCGCGCTGATTCACCTGGCGGCTCGCCACACCTGCGGCCGTCGGCCGGAACGCGCATGTGACAAGCCCCTCCCCCCACCACCACCACCACCACCACGCGCGCGTAGGCGAGATGGGAAAGGAGGCTCATTGATTGGTTATTTCGTGTGTCCGGGCGTATCAAGTGCTATGGCCATTAGTTGCGGTAGTGTAGTGCTTGTTGTTTTTTCTCACGGTGACGGCGGTGATCTCCGGCTGGATGTTGAGCTCCGGCGCCGACCTACACGCAGGTGTGCGGGGTTAGTTTCGCCCAGGTACCTCCCGCCAGCGGAGCGCCACCCCAGCTGGAGCAAGCTCGCGACGGGACTCCCAACGAGTGTGGTAGAGAAGTGTAGTGCGTATAAGGGTATGTTGCGAGGAAGGAATCGCGCGCGGTCCGTGGCCCGTTTGCCAAGGTACTGCTCCAGCATTCGCCTGATGTTGATCGGAGAAACCGCAGAAATGTACCCATCGGAGCAGCCGACCTTTAGAATTCTCATCCAGACAGACGCCGAATTCGTCTTTGCTATTGAAGCTAGCTTCGTCTCCGTCGAGAACCGAACCCTAGGACCTCCGTGTGAAAACGGCTGCAATACCCAGTGGCCAGTAGCCCTCACGGCACTTTATCTCTGGCGGTGGCACCGTGTACCTGGGCAATCGAATAGAATATTGCTAAACATCGATGCTCAAAAATTAAAACATCAATGTTAATAATACATCGAACAAAAACCGTATATATTTCTTTACATCGCTGTTCTACGGCTGGTTTAGTAATCTACATCATTAAATTTGTGGGCAACAAGATTTAATCCAGCAGTTCATGTGTGTGCCTAAATTATTGTTAAAATTAACCCCAAATTCATTAATTAATTAAAATTTTCCCCAAAATCATGTTATAAAACGCCTCGCCATATAAAAAATGCGATAAAAGACGAAGGAAATACTGATATAAGGATCATCAGGGGCGAGGGATAGTATGCTTAATGATAGTAGCGCAAAGTTAGTTATTGTTTCGTATTTTAACGTTTACATAATTTTTATAAAAATGTTTCATCCATGAACCAAACATCGAAAACTTTAAAAATTCGAACACACAACTTCGAGTTCCTAAAAGCATGGACTTCAATACATCGTTGTACATTGTTTTTATAGGAACATCAATATTTTGAAAACGTCGACTTCGATTGCAAAACCCTACCCGACACCATCGGTGGTGGGGGTCATCTGAAGCATTATTATTATTACTCTAACGTAGTGATTCGTCTACTGCGATCGTGTGAAGGGGAGGCAGGAAAGGCGAAAGCTTCCAGCTTGTTTGCAACCGGGGAACGAGTTTAGCTTACAACGGCATTAGTGCATAACAGCACAGGTTCACAAAGCTCAATATTACTGACGAAACAGTTTTTACCGTACTTTTGCAGTTATATATGCGCATAATTGAGTTAATGCAGAAGTTCATGCGAACATTCACAGGGAAGTGCATGTAAGTGTATTTCTGCTCCCACGAAGCTTTTGCAGCGAACAAATCGCCGAAATGCTGCATGAAAGAGGTCTTCGCAGGCTCTGTCTTCTCATCAGCAGTGACAGTATGACTGCCTTCATTCAAATGTATGAAAAAATTAACTCGTGTTTCGCGAATAGCACCGTAAGATGTGATTGGCCATTTCCAGGGAAGAGCAATGTTTAAGTGCTGGTAAAAGTTGCTGCTGGAATTTTGAAGAAGCGTGGCACTGTGGAACATTGGCGTCCAAATCCACAAAGCCGAAGACTGCGAATCGAATCACTTTTGTGGCTTCAGTTGTTTTCACGATGCGGTTGTAGTGTATGCAGCACCTCACACCTTCACAATTCGAATCTGAATATCACCTTATCCCAATCACTCATGTACTATTATAAAATAGCCGTACCGTCTTTCATAAAGTGGAAGGCACAGGCAAGCTATCACCGAGATCACCTGTCCAGAGAAGCGGAGGACATAGACGTAAGCGCTTTTCCTCGCATACGCGTGGTAATGAATATGTCACATCATCATGATGTTGCAAAGTGGCCGCTAGAATAATCACGTATAAATAGACGGATATACATGAAAATATGCACATTCGATGGATCTCAAATGGCTTATATCTATGCTTCTCTTTTTCCCTGCGGAACCCTTCTAAACCTCTGTTTTTCAGTGTAACCTATCGTTAAATTTTTGCTAAGGAACTCGTGCGTAAAAAACACCCGTCCTCCGTAGAGAACGTTCTGTCGTGCGCGTGAGAAAAGGTGTTGCGAAAATGCGTTGTGCACGTCACTTGTCGCGTGAACGCACATCGTTTGTCACATTCCCGTCCAGGGATCTATCTTCCGCGTCGGCCGCGAAAATCATTATTGTAAACGTAATTCTCATGTAGACACTGCGCACGAAAACAGGACTGTCGGAATGCCAAAGCAGCAACACATGTAATGAACGACAGTGTTCATTTCGCCGTGTCCCTTAAGATGAATTGTTTCATCCGCTGCAAATCTTCCTTTCGGTTATTTGTAAAAATTCCTTAATCGAATGAAGACTCTCCTGAATGAATGTGCTGTTTAACCCTAGGAATGTGAACGCATAGAATCTATAAAAACGTACTGACAGAATTCTATATATGTAGACATTGTTTTAAATAATGTACTCGGAATAACGGGGAGTTAGTTTCAATGAAAGCATAATTTTCGTGTGCTTGGAAACTTACATTGTGGCTTTCGTAAATCTACAATATTCTTGTTTCAAAATCCAGTAAGCAGGATTTTTCATTATTTCTTATAATTTAATTGAGTTGTCATATTAAACTTATCTGGCCCAAGAATAGTTCGGATTATCAAATAACTGAATTTTTGTCATGTCCTCATGTCCAAGAGTTCTGACACACTTTAGCTCTGAAGAAAACTGAAATGTTCACTATATACAATGCTCGCACCCTGGAAACTTGACAATCTCATCCCGTTGTGGCCCGTATTGTCTGACTCTCTCACATTTGGCACCACACAGGCGTGCATTCTCTTTCAGAAGCAGTTTTGGTGCCAGGGTCAGACTTTTTTAACTCCCATATTCGCCTCCAGGGGCCGACCCAACGAACCTCAGTCATATTGAATTGAATTGAATTGAATTGAATTTGCCTTATTTTACGTGGCGAGACTCGGGCCATCAGGTATTTTACTGGCCGAGACTTCGGCCATTCAGGGCCCGCTCTTCCGTCTGACACGCAAATTTCGCTACGCTCCTTTCATATAGCAGAGAAGAAAGGTTTTCTGGGCGAGAAACAGGCGATTTGAATTTAGCTCAGAGCGTCATTTAGGTTTGAGGATCTTTTACATGCAAGCTTAAATCTACTAACATGGGACAGACGGCTTTACTTCCCTCCGAAGGAAGGCGCACGAAGGATTTTTTCGCCTTAAAAATCATGCTTCGATGGGTTTGAACCGCCAACTTGGGTACAACTCCAGTACGCTACACCATCGCCCCGTTTTCAAATATTAATCCGTTATTTACGACGTTCCTTGACTGAAACAGATGTCACATACACCTGAGCATAACTCTATATACTCGTAAATTGACGAAAACTAAGCAGCCTCTAGTCATGTGAGTAAGTGTTAACGCTTCTTTTAGATACCAGAACGATTTAGATGAAAACTGTGAAGACTTTTCGATTTTGACTGAAAATGCGATATTTGAATCATATTAATCTGCAATTCTCATGCCTGATAATAGGCAAATTCTCAACATGAGTGCGGTGCTGCAAAGGACATCCGACGTCATGCGAATTAGGAAGATAGAAACTCCAAGATTCACGTGGGCGTTCTGAACGCTATTTGTTTATTGCATCAGGAACCATTTCCACATACTCGACAGCAGCATTTTTGCTTGTTGGTACCCTCCTAATGATACAGCACACGGTCCGATTAATTACGATGAAGTGGGTTAATACGTACATGCTAAGGTGGAAGACGCTGGACAAACGTATTTAACCCTAGTAGAATGCCAAGGTCAAAGGTCCTGTGCATCTTTGTTTGTAGAGATGTTTGACGATTTCGTAAATAACTAATAATAATGCCTTAGCATTTGCATACAATAAACAATAAACGGTGTTCAGTTTCTGGCTCTCAAATAAAAAAAAAATCTTTCTCGCATCAATATTTGTATGTGATGTCGGAACTTAAATTTATGATAGAAAAAGCGTTGTATTTTGATAACTGAATAATAGATTACACAATATTATACTAAGACTTAAAATACTGTTTCAAAATGTATTCTTAATGCACAGTTTTTGCATCTTTTTTTACCCATCCAAAAGACGCCCTTAATAACTCAAGTTATAACGAACTCTGCTTACGTTTCACCGATATTTGTAACGAAAAACACATCAGAAATAAATATTAATTACTTTCAGTTTCTAAAATTGAAATCTACATAAACTAAAAACATCAACGGTGCCCTCCGTTCCCCCTCCCTTGATACGAGTGCTCCGTCTAATCCCTAATTACACTTTCAATTCTTAATTCTTATGATAGTGCTTTCCGCAGCCCCGTTATCTCTAATAGTGTATATGTTAAGGTCCTTCACTTAGTACAAACCAGCTGATTCGGATAGAGGACGTTTACCGTATCACTGTGGCAGTGCATCGGAGTTGGCGCATTGCGCAGAGATCGAAAGAGAGTATAGTGTACACGCTGAATTGTTTCACGCTGTGCACAACTTTGTACTACGGTGGATAAGAGTTTTCCCCGTCGCTAGCGTTGAGTCGCTGCATGTTGCGAGGTTAGTAGCATGTACGCCTAAGACGCTTGCCCTGAACAGGCTGAGGGTTAAGGGCGTCAACTGATATGGCCAGCGCAGTGCCTCGACAGGGAGTCCAGAGGTTTTCGACACCAGCCATGTAGCTAGGTCAGTTCAGCTGCTGTCTGCAGAATTCTAGCGAACACCAGCGAATGCCGAAGCAGTCCCTAACAAATCGGCCACGGACTGCGCGCGAGTTTCTTTCCTCTCCTGTCCTTTTCTCACCCTTTATTTACACACACACCACACACTTTCATGCACTACCTACCACACGCACACCATTACGCACGGGACTAGTCGGGACTTAGCTTTTCGGCTGGACGACTGGGCCCCCCTGGTGCGAGAAACATGGTTGAGGAAACCCCCGCTCGACCTGTAGGTCGGCGCGGATCTCGCCATCCAGCGGTGAAGTCATCACTCATCGCCTCCGGATAAAACACCACTACATTTATGGGACTATGGCCGTAGCAGTTACGCGCCCGAACTATCAGTCAACCAGACCGAATCTCGCCATCCAGCGGGAGTAGTCATCGCTCCGCCTCCCGCGATAAAGTGTGCACTACATTTAAGGACTGTGACGCTGAGGTTGACGCGCGCGGAAAGCCCCGATGTGCTTGGCGGCGAGCGAAGGCTGTAGCGGACGCGCGTTGGTTGCAGGTGAATGATGGCGCCGGAGCGGGCGGGCCCCGAGGGCGCGCCGGCGCGCGAGCGGCGCGGGCCCGCGGGGCGCGGGGGCCGCGCCGCCTCGGCCCGCCGCGCCCGCGCCCCGCGCGCCGCGCCCTCTTCGCCGCTCTTCTCCATGCTCGCCCATCGTGCAGATCAAGTAACGCATCGCCACCTTCGCCCCTCTGTCGCACCTCGCTTCCCCTCGCTTCGCCCTCGTCCTCGTCACGCCCTCCGCCTCGCTTTGCCTTCCACGCTCGCCACGGCTCGCTTCGCCACTCGAATCGACTTCCGCCTCAGCTCGCTTCACTTGCTCCTTCACTTGCCTCGCTTCACTTCCCTCACTCTGCTCGCTCGGTTCACTCTGCCTCGCTCACTCTCTGCCTTGCTTTCACTCTGCCCGCTCACTTCGCTCTTGCCTCACTTTGCGCGCTCACCTCGCCTCGGTTTGCCTCATCTCACTTAGCACATACTTCACTTCGCCTCTCGCCCCACTCCGCCTTGCCTCACTTCGCCTCTCGCCCCACTCCGCCTTGCCTCACTCGTCGCCTACTCGCCTCACTTCGCGTCGAATCACTCTGCTGACATTCTCTGACTTCACCCCTCGGCTGCGCCATTCCCATCGCCGCCAGCTCGCCTCGCGTTCCTTCGTTGCAAATGCTAAACTAAGGCCGATTTTTGCTCTCGTTTGGACGAACTATTTGGAGATTTTACGAACCCCAGAGCAGAAGCCACACGGCGCATTACGAGATCGAAAATCTTTCCAAATAGTTCGTAAAACGGTCTTTGTTAGCATTCGCAAAACGTGACCTTTACATTATAATATTAATTAAATGACTCTTTAATTCAACTTCATAGCCATATGTAGGCTATTTAATATTTTCGCGTAAAATAATTCATTAATAAGTAGTAATAATAGTAGTAACTTGCGTATTTTGAAATTTTATTTCGATTCAGCAGTGAAACAAAATAGTATTAGGCTTTCATTAGACATGTTTGCAAAGCTTTTAGTGCAAAAAGAATGTCAAAACCACATTGGTTATAAAATATATTGATATTATACCACATTGGTCTTAAAAATATATGACGAAATGAAAAGAAAAAAAACAAACATTTATTTTTGTGAATGAAACCAAAAAAACGATCTAGTAGCTTATGACATCAAATTGTTATGTAACGTATACTTGAATGTGTATTTGTCGCTATTTAATAAATATAGAAAGATATAAATGATTTCAGAAAATACAACAAGTCAGAAGTCAGATGAAAAACAACCAAAATCGTTTTTTAAATATTATTTAATATTATTATTATTATTATTATTATTATTATTATTATTATTAGTCCGTTTATGCCTATTAAGGCAAGGGTCTCTTGCACTGGGCAAGAGTTTACATTATAAGTTGCGCCTAGAGAGCCGCCTCAGGGGCTTACATGGATAATCATTTAACTATCAATTTATAGTAAAAACTGTTAAAAACGTTTCTTATTGTTCTTTACTGACATAAATACACTTCAATATGATATTTATTATAATTTTCTGTGTACGGACATTTATTCACTTGTGACGTACCTCATTTTGTATCACTTTTCCATTGTTCTTGTCTTTACACGTACACTTGCATGTCTTTTAATGGATTTCGCCATTTTTTTCCATTCTGTATCGTCTTTCGCACTCATGACAATCGATTACCTAGAAGTTCGCGGAAGTCATCGTCATCTCCGAGTTGTCTACCAACGTTTCTCCTCCCTATTCGTGGTCCAAGGAAGAATTCTGGATGTCCATCTGTCATCTTGAGAACTTCAGATGTTCTTCCCAGTTCCATTTTTGTTGATGAGCAGTCAGCATTGCATTTTTATTTGTGTTCTTATATTCTCATTTCTAATTTTATTGCTAACGATTTTTCTTTCTTTGCTTTTTTGACATGAATGGCATTGTTTTCCTGGTCACAGACCAGGTTTGTGCACCGTACGTCACAACATGTAGAATACATTGTCAGTTATGTTCATTTCGTTTTATTTGCTAATTGTTTTTCTTTAAAAAAATGAACTTCAAGCTCCAGAATTTTTCCGTTCTGCTGCTTAATGCGTCTATTTAATTTCTTTATCATTTTTCTTGTTAAGGGATATTGTTTGTCTAAATAGATGTAGTCCTTGAACGTATTCTATTATTTTGTTGTGTATTTTATTTCATTCTCATCTCTGTCATTATTTTGTTTTGCCAAAGTTTATTTTAACCCAATCTTCCTTGCTGTGTGTATTTTAGGTTTTTTTTTTCTGAAGGTGTATTTTGTATTTTTTCCTTTTGTAGTTTCTGTTTTTTTTATTTCTTATTTTTTTTAAAGGGGGACTATATCAGCAGATCTTCACATTACACACTGCTTTTTATATACTTTTCTATATGGTGTCTTTCCTTTTAATTTAATCTATTGTGTGCTTCCAATTGACATTTACCCGAAGATGTTTTTCATATATTTGTAGCCATTATTTCTTCCTGTTTATATTCTCATAAAGGCTGCATCAAACTACAGTTGTATGCCTACTACTATGTTTTGGATGTTCTTTTTTTTTCTCGGGTGTGTGTGGGGTGGTGGTCTCTTGTCGTGAATTCTTTCTGATTTTTATCACAAGTATTTTTTCTGTCTTTATGTTATCTGTTCTTCTAGTCTTTGTAACTTATTCTCAATGTCTTTGGCTTTTTTTTCGTTTTCTGTCTCCCATACGTCACATTAATATTATCGAGGATATGTCGGCACTTGTAATTATATGCTTGAGTGTTTTACCTTCTTCTTCTGGAAATTCTATTCTTTCGTCGGGTTTGTAATATCACAGAAGTCCCTGAGACGTAGCAGCGCAAACTTCCCGTACTCAAGTCGCATCCACTCCAGCCAAAGAAGATGATCCATTTGTCGACAAGTGATTATTACTGTTTACGTGCTTCATATTATTTACATAAAGACGTAAACTATGGACCTTGACATACATGCGCACGTCACTGATAAGATAGAATGAAAACTGATTACTGAGTGACAGAGTAAGCTAAATGATGTTTGACGATACAGTTTATATGGGTAAAAAATTCTAAAGCCTCCAAAGTAAAACAGGAATGTTCAGGGAAGAAATCAAGATTGTTTGGCGACTTCCAAAGTATGTAAGATATGGTAATGGAATAGCGTGCTATTCATAAACATTACAAAATAACATGTGCGCTTGAGTTGTCCCCGTACACTCGCCACAGAAAAAATCATTCTAGTTCTGTATGGGCGTTGGTCGAATTGAATTGATGCCTTATTTTACGTGGCGAGACTGCAGGCCATCAGGCCCGCTCTTTCCGTTCTGAAACCACGCAAAATTTCGCTACGCTTCCTTTACAACTTAGCGGAGAAAGAGGTATATTCTTTGGGCGAACGAAACACTTGAATGTAGCTCAGTTATAGCTTGGGATCTTGCTACATGCAGTTAAATTGTGGCATGGGACAGCTGAGAGGGAGTACTGGCGAAGCGATGTAAGATTAGTGAAGTATTATTTGTCTTTTCGGTAACGGAGTGCGTGTGTGTTGCAGGAGGCGACGACGCGGGCGCGGAGGCGGGGCCGGCGGCGGCGCGGCGCGCAGCCACCCGCATGACGCCTCGCCTGTCGCCCCGCGGGCGCGCTGAGGGCGCGACGACGACGACTCTCACCTCCCTCACCTGGCTGCAGTACGGGAACCTCCTCAGGGGTGAGCTGAGCGCTGCGTCGTTACTGCTCCAGCAGAAATGAATTGGCTTGGATGGGACGTACGCTGTCACGCATTCGTCCGTCATGTCCGGTCGTTCCCCAGGACCGCACACGGCCGATGTGGACAGGCTGACACGCGACGCCGTGCGACGGTCAGACTCCAGACACGCCAAGCCGACCGTCGGAACTGTGGCGTCAGTGTTCGAGGTGTCAGACGGTGTGCCCCCGCCCTAACCCGGATGGACGTTCTTTCTCTTGCGATGCGTATCTCTC
>BOPP01000192.1:260307-288963 GCA_017312745.1 Gryllus bimaculatus | reverse complement strand
CCGCCAACTTGGGTACAACAGTCCAGTACGCTACACCATCGCCGCCGTTCAAATATTAATCCGTTATTTACGACGTTCCTTGACTAAACAGATGTCACATACACATGAGCATAACTCTTATACTCGTAAATTGACGGAAAACTAAGCAGCCTCTAGTCATGTGAGTCAAGTGTTAACGGCTTCTTTTAGATATCCAGAACGATTTAGATGAAAACTGTGAAACTGTTTCGATTTTGACTGGAAAATGCGAATATTTGATCATATTAATCTGCAATTTCTCATGCCTGATAATAGGACAATTTCTCACATTGAGTGCGTCGCTGCTAAAAACATCCGACGTCATGCGATTAGGAAGATAGAAACTCCCAAGATTCACGTGGGCGTTTCTGAACAGCTATTTGTTTATTGCATCAGGAACCCATTTCCACATACTCGACAGCAGCATTTTTGCTGTTGGTACCCTCCTAATGATACAGCACACGGTCCGATTAATTACGATGAAGTGGGTTAATAACGTACATGCTAAGGTGGAAGACGCTGGGACAAACGTATTTAACCCTAGTAGAATTGCCAAGGTCTAAAAGGTCCTGTGCATCCTTTGTTTGTAGAGATGTTTGACGATTTTCGTAAATAACTAATAATAATGCCTTAGCATTTGCATACAATAAACAATAAACGGTGTTCAGTTTCTGGCTCTCAAATAAAAAAAAAAATCTTTCTCGCACAATATTTGTATGTGATGTCGGAACTTAATTTTATGATAGAAAAAGCCGTTGTATTTTGATAACTGAATAATAGATTACACAATATTATACTAAGACTTAAAATACTGTTTCGAAAATGTATTTCTTAATGCAGCAGTTTTTGCATCTTTTTTTACCCATCCAAAGACGCCCTTAATAACTCAAGTTATAACGAACTCTGCTTACGTTTCACCGATATTGTAACGAAAAACACATCAGAAATAAATATTAATTACTTTCAGTTTCTAAAATTGAAATCTACATAAACTAAAAACATCAACGGTGCGCCTCCGGTTCCCCACTCCCTTGATACGAGTGCTCCGTCTAATCCCTAATTATCACTTGTCAATTCTTAATTCTTATGAACTAGTGCTTTCCGCAGCCCCGTTATCGTCTAATAGTGTATATGTTAAGGTCCTTCACTTAGTACAAAACCAGCTGATTCGGATAGAGGACGTTTACCGTATCACTGTGGCAGTGCATCGGAGTTGGCGCATGCGCAGAGATCGAAAGAGAGTATAGTGTACACGCTGAAGGTTGTTTCACGCTGTGCACAACTTTGTACTACGGTGGATAAGAGTTTTCCCCTGTCGCGTAGCGTTGAGTCGCTGCATGTTCAGGTTAGTAGCATGTACGCTAAGACGCTTGCCCTGAACAGGCTGTAGGGTTAAGGGCGTCAACTGATATGGCAGCGCAGTGCCTCGGACAGGGAGTCCAGAGGTTTTCGACACCAGCCATGTAGCTAAGGTCGAGTTCAGCTGCTGTCTGCAGAATTCTAGCGAACACCAGCGAATGCCGAAGCAGTCCCTAACAAATCGGCCACGGACTGCGCGCGAGTTTCTTTCCTCTCCGTCCTTTTCTCACCCTTTATTTACACACACACCACACACTTTCATGCACTACCTACCACACGCACACCATTACGCACGGGACTAGTCGGGACTTAGCTTTTCGGCTGGACGACTGGGCCCCCCTGGTGCGAGAAACATGGTTGAGGAAACCCCCGCTCGACCTGTAGGTCGGCGCGGATCTCGCCATCCAGCGGTGAAGTCATCACTCATCGCCTCCGGATAAAACACCACTACATTTATGGGACTATGGCCGTAGCAGTTACGCGCCCGAACTATCAGTCAACCAGACCGAATCTCGCCATCCAGCGGGAGTAGTCATCGCTACGCCTCCCGCGATAAAGTGTGCACTACATTTAAGGACTGTGACGCTGAGGTTGACGCGCGCGGAAAGCCCCGATGTGTCTTGGCGGCGAGCGAAGGCTGTAGCGGACGCGCGTTGGTTGCAGGTGAATGATGGCGCCGGAGCGGGCGGGCCCCGAGGGCGCGCCGGCGCGCGACCGGCGCGGGCCCGCGGGGCGCGGGGGCCGCGCCGCCTCGGCCCGCCGCGCCCGCGCCCCGCGCGCCGCGCCCTCTTCGCCGCTCTTCTCCATGCTCGCCCATCGTGCAGATCAAGTAACGCATCGCCACTCGCCCCTCTTCGCAACCTCGCTTCCCCCTTCGCGTCGTCCTCGTCACGCCTCCCGCCTCGCTTTGCTTCCACGCTCCGCCACGAGCTCGCTTCGCCACTCGAATCGATTCCCCTCACTCTGCCTTGCTTCACTCTGCCTCGCCTCACTCTGCCTTGCTTCACTCTACCTTGCTTCACTCTGCCGCGCTTCACTCTGCCTCGCTTCACTCTGCCTCGTTTCACTTCGCCTCTTGCCTCACTTTGCCGCGCCTCACCTCGCCTCGGTTCGCCTCATCTCACTTTACCGCACTTCACTTCGCCTCTCGCCCCACTCCGCCTTGCCTCACTTCGCCTCTCGCCTCACTTCGCGTCGAGTCACTCTCTGACACGTCTCTGACTTCACCCCTCGGCTCGCGCCGATTCACATCGCCGCGCCTCGCTTCGCGTTCCTTCGGTTGCAAATGCTAAACTAAGGCCCGATTTTTGCTCCTCGTTTTGACGAACTATTTGGGAGATTTTACGAACCCCAGAGCAGAAGCCACACGGCGCATTTACGAGATCGAAAAATCTTCCAAATAGTTCGTAAAACGGGTCTTTGTTTAGCATTCGCAAACGTGACCTTTTACATTATAATTATTAATTAAATGACTCTTTAATTCAACTTCATAGCCATATGTAGGCTATTTAATATTTCGCGTAAAATAATTCCATTAATAAGTAGTAATAATAGTAGTACTTGCGTATTTGAAATTTTATTTCCGATTCAGCAAGTGAAACAAAATAGTATAGGCGTTTCAGTAGACATGTTTGCAAAGCTTTTAGTGCAAAAAATGAATGTCAAAACCACATTGGTTATAAAAATATATTGGATATTATACCACATTGGTCTTAAAAATATATGACGAAATGAAAAGAAAAAAAAACAAACATTTATTTTTGTGAATGAAAACTCAAAAAAACGATCTAGTAGCTTATGACATCAAAATTGTTATGTAACGTATACCTTGAATGTGTATTTTGTCGCTATTTAAAAATATATAGAAAGATATAAATTGATTTCAGAAAATACAACAATTCAGAAGTCAGATGAAAAACAACCAAAAATCGTTTTTTAAAATTATTATTATTATTATTATTATTATTATTATTATTATTATGATTATTAGTCCGTTTAATGCCTATTAAGGCAAGGGCCTCTTGCACTGGGCAAGGAGGTTTACATTATAAAGTTGCGCCTAGAGCAGCCGCCTCGAGGGCTTTACATGGATAACTCATTTAACTAATCAATTTATAGTAAAAACTGTTAAAAACGTTTCTTATTGTTCTACTGGACATAAATACATTCAATATGTATAGTTTATTATAATTTTCTTTGTACCACATTTATTCACTTGTGACGTACCTCATTTATGTATCACTTTTCCATTGTTCTTGTCTTTACACGTACACTTGCATTGTTTTAAATGGATTTCGCCATTTTTTTCCATTCTGTACGGTCTTTCGCAACTCGTGACAATCGATTACCTAGAAGTTCGCGGAAGTCATCGGTCCATCTCCGATGTTGTCTACCAACGTTTCTCCTCCCTATTCGTGGGTCCCAGGAAGAAGTTCTGGATGTCCATCTGTCATCTTGGAGACTTCAGATGTTGCCTCCCCAGTTCCATTTTTGTTGATGAGCAGTCAGCATTGCATCTTTTATTTGTGTTCTTATATTCTCATTTCTAATTTTATTTGCTAACGATTTTTTCTTTCTTTGCTTTTTTGACATGAATGGCATTTTGGTTTTCCCTGGTCACAGACCAGGTTTGTGCACCGTACGTCACAACATGTAGAATACATTTGTCAGTTATGTGTCTTTTCGTTTTTATGCTAATTGTTTTCTTTAAAAAAATGAACTTCAAGCTCCAGATTTTTTTCCGTTCTGCTGTAATGCGTCTATTAATTTCTTTATCATTTTTCTTGTTAAGGGATATTGTTTGTCCTAGATAGATGTAGTCTTGAACGTATTCTATTATTTTGTTGTGTATTGTTATTTCTTTCTCATTCTCATCTCTGTCATTATTTTTGTTTTGCCAAAGTTTATTTTAACCCAATTTTCTTGCTGTGTGTATTTAGTTCTTGAAGTGTATTTTGTATTCCTTGATGTATGTTTCCTTATAAGACTATATCAGCAAATCTCACATTACACACTGTCTTTTTATATACTTTTCTATATAGGTGTCTTTTCCTTTTAATTTATTATTGTTCTTCACAATTGACATTTTACCCGAGAATGTTTTCATATGATTTGTAGCCATTATTCTTCCTGTTTTATATTCTCCCATAAAGGCTGCATCAACTAAGGTTGTATCCTCAACTATGTTTTCTGGGATGTTCTTTGTTTTTCTCGGGGTGTTGTGGTGGGGTGGTTGGGTTCTCTTGTCGTGAATTCTTTTGATTTTATCACAATGTTATTTCTTTTCTTCTTTATTATTCTTGTTCTTCTAGTCTTTGTAACTTATTCTCAATGTCTTTGCTTTTTTTCGTTTTCTGTCTCCATACGTCACATTAAATTATCGAGGATATGTCGCACTTGTATATTTATGCTTGAGTTTTACCTTCTTTTCTGAAATTCTATTCTTTCGTCGGGAGTTTGTAAATATCACAGAAGTCCCTAGACGTGCAGCGCAAACTTCCGGTCTCAAGTCGCCAGTCCACCCAGCAAAGAAGATAGATTGCATTTGTCGACAGTGATTATGTACTGTACGTGTCTTCACATTATTTACATAAAGACGTAAACTATGGACCTTGACATACATGCGCACGTCACTGATAAGACGATAGAATAAACTGATTGACTGAGTGACGCAGAGTGAAGTTATAAACGTGGAACGTTGAATATATGTTTGACGATACGAGTTTCATATGGTGTAACCAGGAAGAAAGGATTTCTGAAAATGCCTTCCCCAAAGAGTTAAAACAGGAATTTCAAGGGAAGAAATACAGAATGTTTGGCGACTTCCAAAGTATTAAGATATGTAATGGAATACGTGCATTCATACATACAAATAACATGTGCGCTTGAAGTTTGTCCCCGTACACTCGCACACAGAAAAAAACATCTAGTTTGTATGGGATTTGGTGGAATTGAATTGAATTGATGCCTTATTTTACGTGGCGAGACTCAGGCCATCAGGCCCGCTCTTCCGTCTAACCACGCAAATTTTGCTACTCTCCTTTCACTAACTAGCAGAGAAAGGAGGTATTTCTTGGGCGACGAAACAATTTGAATTTAGCTCGTTTAGGCTTGTGATCTTTTACATGCTGTAAATGTGGCCATGGGACAGCTGGAGGAGTACTGGGGAAGCGTGTAAGATTAGTGATGTATTATTTGTCTTGTGTGTAACGGAGTGCTGTGTGTTGCAGGAGGGCGACGCGGCGGGCGCGGAGGCCGGGGCCGGGGCGGCGGCGGCGGCGCAGCCCCCGGCCATGACGCCCTCGCCCTCGCCCGCGGGGCGGCCTGAGGGCGCGGACGACGACGACCTCACCTCCCTCACCTGGCTGCAGGACCGGAACCTCCTCAGGGGTGAGCTGAGCGCTGCGTTCGTTACTGGCTCCACAGAAATGAATGGCTGTGGGATGGGACGTACTGCTGTCACGCATCGGTCGTCATGTCCGACGTCGTTCACCCAGACGCCACACGGCCGATGTCGGACAGGCTGACACGCGACGCGTGCGACGTCAGACTCCCAGACAACGCAAGGCCGACGTCGGACGTGTGGCGTCAGTGTTCGAGTGTCAGACGTGTGCCGCCCGCCCTAACCCGGATGACGTGTCTTTCTCCTGCGATTGCGGTTCCTTCCTTTTCCTGTTGACCTTTGGGAGTCCAACGCGGAGCGCGCGCGAGTGCCCATGTGTGTGTGGCCGGTGCGCAGGCATGAAGCTGAGCCCGCCCATGGGCGAGTCGCACGAGTCGCCGACGAGCGACTTCGGGGACGACGCGAGCAGCAGCGGGCCGTCGGAGCGGGTCGTCCGCCGCCGCTCCTCCACCACCTCGTCGTCGTCGTCGTCGTCCTCCTCCTCCTCCTCCTCGTCGACGGGGCCCGCGGCGGCGGCGCGTCGCCCTCGCCGCCGCCCCGCCCAGCCCTCGGCGCCCCGGCCGCCGCCGCACCGCCGCGCCCTCGCGCCACCGCCCAGGCCCGCGCCCGCGGCGGCAGCCGCCACAAGCACCCGCAGAACGTGCCCTACGACCCCATGGTGAGCGCTCCGGGCTGGGTGGGGTCTCACTCACAATTCGTAATACTGTTCTTATGCCCCCGCGGGGGGGGGGGCGGCTTAGGTGGTCACGATCTCTAGTGGAGAGTTGTAGGCGGCCGTCTGGATGCATATTAGCGTTCCTTACCGTCAGTCGAATCCAGAAAAAGATTCCGGCCTGGGCTTGGTTGACATCTGTAAATGACCGAGCACAGCAGATTCAAATAAAGGGCGTACGCAGAGAGCTGACTTTTGGTTATGTTTCGATATTGCATTGCCTTCGATCGGCAAACCAAAATAGTCCAATGAAAATTATTGCAATGCTTTGTCATTTCCCTAAATGTAACATAACCAAGGTTAGCTCTTAGCTTACACTAGTGAATTTTATTTGTGTCTGCCGCGTCGGCCATTTTAATACGTTTACGAATCACCGTTACTTCCGAATGAGGGTAAAGAATGCTAATATGCCAGCCGGACTCTGAGTTTCACGGTGCAACTCACATCGTTAGCTTCAAGGTGACGGCAGCGAGGAGGCACATGCTTAAACCCCGTGTTGCCTGTAACCCACCAGTTGAGACAATGGCGCCGACACCCTGAGGCCGGATTGGGTCAAACATGTTCGTATGAATGCTCCAGATCCTACATGTAGAAGCCCAGACGGGGATATGGACCTTCACCCCCCCCCCTCTGTCGAGTAGCCTAGGTCTCTGCCGATACTCACGTCGTTAGCCTCAAGGTGGAGGCAGTGAGAAGAAAGGAAGGGGGCCCCACGTCACCCGGACGTGGCACTGGTCCGATACGCTGGGCAAAGAGGAGGGTCTTGTTTCCGGCGCATGTGAGTAGCGAATTGATCGGACTCCGGCACTAGCCTAGATAGCTAGAAGCTCTAAGCTAGCAGGTCGGTCAAACCCTGGCATTGTATGGAGAGGTTGCTGTGAGGGAAAACTGAGTTTCGGCGATATCCGGATACCAGCCTGTCGGCGGGGGGTGCGAATAAAGGCGAAAAGCTATAGGCGCCTACACAGGGGACTTGTGCCCTCTGGTAGAAGATGAGTTTTGTGTGGAGTGGCAGCCTACGCAGGGTTAACGCTACTGTTCTTGTGCTTGTGCTTCATATGAAGAGAGCATAAAATTGTATACCTCCTGGCCAGTGAATACAGACCCTGGCCATATTAATGTGACCACTACATTGAGAGAAATCTTGTAGTACAATGTACTAAACAACTTTAGTAAGCTTGTTATTTATTTTCTACAACTTTTTTTTAAATAAAAGTTCTTTTTTTTTATGGAACAAAGAGACTTCTTTCTTTGTAGTGTCCAACCAAGAAATGCTTTCACTGAAGCTGTTATGATTCAACACTGTTGCAGGTGCACGTTGGTTCGAAACCTCCGTACTCGTTTTCCTGCCTCATTTTTATGGCAATAGAAGATTCCCCTCAGCGGGCCTTGCCGGTCAAGGAGATCTACTCTTGGATATTGGAGCATTTCCCGTATTTCAAGAATGCCCCCACTGGCTGGAAGAATAGTGTGCGCCACAATTTATCCCTAAACAAGTGCTTCCGGAAGGTCGAAAAGGCCCCAGTGAGTAAAGGAAGGCTGTAAAACAGTGATTTTTAAGTAAATTTTGAGATTAGATTTTTATTCATCTCATCATCTTTTATGTGTTGTTCAGAAGTAAAGAACTCAATAATTAGTACCAAAGAATATGAAAAAAGGGTCTCTGAGTGTTTTTGTCAGAAAGTGGTTCTGCTTTTTGTACCTGCTTCTGCTATTCAGTTCAATATACGAAAGCCACCGTTAAAATTCTATAATTGAAGTGATCTCCAGACAAAGGTCCTATCGGCAAAAAGGTAGTTTTGAAAAAAAATACTGCAATTGAAAGTTTGTTCACTTTTATTTAATATCACTGACAACTTAAAAATCAAAGTGAAATCATAAACTGATGTAATGAACATCTTCATAAATATGTATTAAGTCTTTATTCCGACATACACACATTTCAACTTATTACAACATAAATTATAATAGAACTAAAGTATCCTTCTTCTAACAAACACAAAATGCTCTGCATGAACAGTGAAAACTAATAATATGATGCAATATACAACGTGTAGAAAAATAAATAAAGTCAAAGAAAGTAACCTGTAGGTGCAAAACACATTTACAAGGAATTCATTGGAATTTCCTCTCCGACACACTCAAGCTAATTCTTGCCTCCAAATGACACGCAGACAAGATCTGTAACATCTTTCACTGTTGCTAGTTTAATATCAGTAAATGGGATCTGATTCAATATTCTAAGACGTATAAAACAATATAATAACTTGCTGAACAGACAACAAACCAAACTCTGTTTGTGAGTATGCTGTTTAAAACAAATTAATAACGTTGCACTGTGATGCCACATCAAAATTAAAATTTAAAAAATTGTACATTACAATATGGTAGTTCATTACAACAGACCTCTGGAACAGGGGTCGATGAGCCCAAAGGCCCTTTATTAGGAGACTGCTTAAATTGTTTCAATTTTGAACAGCATGTTGCTTCGTTTTTGTAAACGTATGCCATATTTTGTTTCCTAAAGCTCTAATGTCTGGATTCTGTGTTTGACAGAACCTGGGCAAGGGTTCCCTGTGGATGGTGGATCCTGTGTTTCGGCCAAACCTTCTTCAAGCTCTTCAAAAGGCTCCGTTTCATCCACAGTCGACCCTGGAAAGAATTGCAGCAATTGCCAGTTCCCCTGCCAATAGGTAAAAAGTCATCTTCACAAATTCCAAGTGCAGCTTTATATACAGATCAAGAAATTTTTGTAGATTTCATTATTCTCAATTGTTTAGAACTTTTCACAATGACTGTACATAATTGTCAGAATTTGTCTCTTTGGAATACCTAAAATTGCTACTATAAATGCCAGATCATTAACGTATTGGGAAACTTTTTTCTTTCTTTTTCTTGACTCTTCCAACCTTTTGTTTTTATTGCACTCTTGTGAAATGATTTTCTCTTGTACATTTTTAATGACAGTCGTTGCGACTGTGTGTCACTTCCTTTTGTTTGAATGTTTATTTTCATTTGTTTCCATAGTGGTCCTTTACTTCCCCGCAGTGCATCTGTGACTTCTGACTTGACCCCGACTGGCCGGCACGCTGGACGACGCCTGCCAGACCCTGACCTCTTCCCTTTCCTCAGCCGACGGCTGGCCGCATCTGGGGTGGACATAGTACCAGTGGCAGGGGCTGCAAACGATGGCAGTACTGTTGACGATGTCAACTCGTTGGACGATGTGGATGCGGCTGCAGCAATGTTAGCATTGAAGCATGGGCCACTTATGCTCATTACAAGAAACGGTGAGTGGGCATATGTAGGTCTTAATGTGCAATATGTAGGAAATGGTGGGTGCGAAATGGGGGAAATCTAAGATTTAATCTACTAATTTTGTGTTATGTTGCTGGCAGACAGCCTCAGATTTTCTCTTGTGTGATGAAAGTGTCCTTTACTTCTGAACAGAAGGGGGAAGACATGCAGAACTGTTACTTTTATAGTTAGTTGCTTCTCTACTGTGTGGGATTATGTTGGAAAAATTAACTATGTATTGTGTAAAATATAGAAAAATATTTTCTTCAGAGTCGTGGTTATAGGATTTTTTCTCAGAAGATACCCTTCACTCGCACTATCATAAATTTTGAAGGTTCATATATTCTTGAGTATTTAGTAGTATTTTGTTTTATTTGCAGATGTCTTCAAACCCTTCCAGGGGCAAAATGGAGCAGATCCAAAGGCCAAGAAAAAGACTAGAGCTTCCAAGAATGGAGTAAGCAAATTATTTGTCCTAGGTCGTATTAAATTAAGTCCTAGGTTGAATTACAGGTCTGGAGTACTATTTGAAGCATAAAAAATGAGAAAGACCAGAGCCATAATTTCAAAATTTGGCTGCTGAACATAAAAAAGTTTACAGGCAATGATACAGCATATGCTAGTTTGAGAAGAACAGTGAACTACTGCAGTTCCATCAGTTGCCTAATCATTATACTACATGGAGAGAGGCTGCTTTATACAGTTTCTGATCAAATTTTACAAAAAGCTATGCACTTTTAAAATGTGGCTTAGGTCTCATTCTCAACATTTGATTTTCATAATTACCAAATTGCTGGCTGAGAAGTGAAATGGGATGGGTAACTGGTGCAGGGTGCTACATTCTCAAAGTATGTAGATGTAAAAATTTTGGACAATAGTCGTAGCATGTGACGTGTTGAATTGGTCTGTAAAGGGAGGTAGATCTAACATTTTCAAGTAATAAGACTCTCAGATAATTGCTCTTGAGGAGAACAAGAAGAAACAAGCAACAGGTCAAACGATAACAATCCAAGATAAAATATAAAGTGATTTAAAGTGTTAATTAGATCACTAGTGAGGTAGATACCTTTTAATAACTACATATGTTAAATTAAAGGTGTTGTCTGGCATCAAAAATTTATTTTTCTAAAGATAGTTTTGATCACGCAGCGATCATCCTCAGAGCTTGCAGTAAAATAATTTTTGATGCCAAACAACATCTTTAATTTAGCATATTTAATTTCATTTGAAGTGGTTCTGTGACAAGATTTGAAAATCAGATGTGATAATCCCTATATTTATTTCCTCCATTATTAAATGAAATCAAATTTTAATGTTCTACTGTTTCAGGATGCAAATGAAGAGATGTTCCCAGTGATAACAACCTCTCCAAGTGAAGACCATACATATAGTGCAGGTCCCACGGTTCCTCTTCCAACACCATCGTCATCCCCTGACGAAGCTTATGTGGGTGGCTCAGCATCAGAGGACAGGTTTGGTTTCAATGTCTATCTACCAACCAGTAGAGATGGCTTCTTGGCATTTGTTGCCACAGCACCATCTCTGACCGGGAAGTACTAGGGTTTGGGTCTCGATGGTGATGGATGATTGTCAATCCTTTCTGGGTCTAATTTAGCTGCTCTCAGGAGAAGAATTTTAATGTTCAGAACACTCTAATCAGCAGTTTTCTGTGGTTTCTTTGATTAATACCAGGCAAAAGTCTGACGAAGTACCCTTATCAAACAGGTCATCACTTGCAATCACACACATGCACACACATACACACACACATATACCTCTCCCCCCCCCACACACACACACACACACACATTACCTCACATGGCAGGAGACAAGTGAGGAGCTTAGAACTTCTCAATGCAAATCACTAAGCTTGTGCAATGCTGGCAAATATACCTGGAGGGGAAAACCTCACCAATTATCTTGTAGGTCAGCACTGCATCTCACATTCCAATGAGTTCTCCAAATAAATGTGAGAGGAACTCCACTACCTCCTGTCTATAACATGCATACATTCGTGGAACTAATCCCAAAAGTAGTTGACACTCACAGAAAGACTAAAATACTTGTTCAATTGGTCTTCAAATGAAGCCATTGAACTGTTTCAAATGTGTCAGTTTGTTTCAACTCTTAATAGCACAAGATTCCAGTTTTGGTTGTTGTTTTGAAACAGTTGCAGTTTTCTTACCATTTTATGAAAACTATTAGCTTAGTGTGACATCTCTGGAATTGTTGTTTTTTGTGTTTAAAAAAACATTATGAACCTGCATAGCACAAATAAAGTTTGAATAAAAAGAAATTTTAAATATATGACAATTGTCTAGCTCATCTGTGCTTGTGCATAGTGCATCATGAAATAGTATTACTAGTAATTCTTATTTTCAAATTATTTTGTTACATTACAACATTAGATAGAATTTTCATCAATCTGACAAATCATGTTGTAATTATTCACGATATGATGGAATGAACTCTGAAGCATTGCAGTTTTGCATGGTCATCCTAGACTTGCCCAGTGTCTTTCTGAAGCAATACACACTGGTCTCAAATGCCAAAAACTAGGCCAAAGAACTAAGGTTTGGCTTGAATTTCTTGAAAAATTGTTTGCGAGGGCTGATGGAGAGGAGGTAGCTGATTGCAACTAAAACAAATTTTCTAGCAAATCAAGCCAAACCTTTGTATTTTGGCCAGGTTTTTGGCAGTTGGGACCAGTGTGCCAAGTGAACTATTGATCAGCTTTGTAGATGCCTTAAAACCTCCAGAAATTCATTTTAGATTATTAAAACCTCCAAAACCTTTTCTCTTCTTTCTTTCTTTCTTTCTTTCTTTCTTTCTTTCCTTCCTTTTTTCTTCCTTTCTGCCTTTCCCTCTTTCAGTTGCACAAAATTATGAAGATCTTTAATAAAACAAATCATTTGGTTATGATTCCTGCAGTGTTTCATAAAAAAGTAGCGGTTTTGGTCTTAAATTGAATTAAATTTAATTAAACATTTTTTTAATCAGAAACATCTTTGGAAACAGAATATTATTGTTGTTGTAAGTGCTAATGAGAGAAGGATATAAATAGGATTTAACAATGTTAAAAACTCTTTTCAATTGTGGGTTTATCGGTTTTATCAGAAGGCCCTTAAGGCAGTTGACACAATATTATTTTCATTCAGTTTTTTAACCTAATTGAAAAAAGTGCAGGGAATAATTTTAAGACCTCAAAAAACTGAACAATTAATTTGTCATAAATAGATAATAGTAGCAGTTTAACCCTGTTCCCTAACAAGAAGCCAAGCATGACCAATCCAAATGGCATAAATGGAAGTACCAAGATAGTAAATGTGTTCAAGCGCTGGTCCCCAAATTTCTATTTCAAAGTTAAAGACATTGAACACTAAAATATTTTCAGTAGAATAACTGAAAACCTGCATTAAGTGTAACACAACTATCTGAACACTAAGCATTACAAACAATCACTCCTGGGTGAGAAAGACCTGTCTCTCTGAAGATCTGTGGTTGATGTAATGCTCTGTTTGTCCCTGTGGAGGCTGCTCACTTGGGTTTATGCTGCACGATTACCTTACATTGCAGATAATTAAGCCTGAGAAAAAGAGATTGGGATCTATCTATCAATTGGCCCCACACTTGATTTTCTTCTTTTTCTCACTGACAGATCTCTAATTCAGTACGTTAACTTCTGCTTTCAACATTGAAAACTAACTTGGAATTGCAAAATATGCTATACAGAAATGTATATGCTAGACGCAATGAACGTTTTCTTTAATGGTTAGCCAGCATTTACCTTCCCTCCCCTCAAGCTACACTATTGTGAGTCACTGTATAAACTCCATACATAGATTTTTCCAGTTTTTAAATCTCATTATTCTAACTTAGGCATGCTTTCTTCCTCTTTCAGTAGTTACCAGCCTCCAAAGATGTTTGTTGCTGATTGGCCCATTGCAGTGCATTGTGCCACCAGACCTTCGATTGTTGGGGCAGCTGATCCAGAAGAGCAACGGAAAATTGCGGAGGGTGCAGATGCATTGCTTAATCTTGCTGGGATCACCACGCGCAAACGTTCCCATTCAGGCGAATTCACCATGTCACCCCCTACATCTGAAGATGTCACACCCCCTCCAGTCCCCAAACGCACCATCGCCACCCGAGGTCGTAAGCGTGGTAGCAGCGTAGCTACAAATGGTAGTGCAGGCTCAACCCCCACACGACCGCGGGCACTGTGGCCTGCGTCGGGACGGGTTGGAAAGAGACGGGGAACTGGTGACAATCGCCGTGGAGGTCCTGGCAGGCGAAGAGGATCTGTCCACCACAACAACAACAACAGCATACACCTGAAACCAGTGAAAACTTCAGTCTCGCCATCTCTGCAAAGAAATGATCATGAATTGCGACGGCCTGTTCGTTCAGAAGAAAAAACTGGTCGGACCAGGAGGTAGAAAAGATTAGGTTGGTTTACAGCAGAATGAGATCCTTTGAGAAATATTTTTCCTGTGTCCTGCTATGAAGTAGTGATACTAATGTATCTAGTGTGTGATTTTATGAGAGTTTTTCTTTATCAACATCTTGTTCTGGTTTTTGCTATTTTAGAATGGAAGAATTTATTTAAGTAGTTCAATTGAAGTATTCTGTAGGAGCCACTTTCTATATAGCCTTAATGTCATGTACCTAACTCTAATATTGTGATAAAACTTGATACAAGCTCAAAGAGGCTTTGAAAGATCCGAAACAAAATGTGAAAGTATTTTGATTTTATATTCCTTTCTAATTTTCGTTTTTTGCTTGTAATTTTTATGGTACAGACATTGTTCCAGTATATATTGCTGAAGTGTGGCATTTGTAACACAATCATTATCATAATATGTGCATATAATAGTAATAATAATAATATACAATAGTGGTTTGCAATAGAGAATATTCTCTTTGTGTGTTTTTTGACAAGATTGTGTTTTTTGATGCAAAATGGCAATATTTTGTATTGAAGACAGTGGAACAGTAAGGTCTTGATGATTTCTTAGATATCCTATTATGGTAGACATAAAATAATTTGAATAATTGGATGTAAAACTCCATTTAATGAGCTGCCCCAATCACAATTTCATTTTCTTTTTTTCTTTCTTTTTTAAGACTTAATGAGTAAGATGGAGTTTAAAACACTACAAGTCTTCAAAATCTCAATCTGTTGTCATTTGTAATTAAAACTGAAAAAAATTTACTATTCTTAAATTTTAATTTGGCATCAGTAGAATAATTTGGGTTTTGCAAATAAATAGTATGAAAAAGAAGGCAGCAATGAAATTTTGAGTTTTAAGCTCAGTTATGTATTGGGCATTTTTGTAATCTATTAAGCTTACAATATAGATTCAGTGAAGCTTTTTAAATTGCTTCCCTGAAAATTTTATGACAAACTGACATAGAAGGCAAGTTTACATATCTCATAGATTGTGTTAATAGCGACAATCAGGTAAACACCAAATGTTGATGTTTAGACGACTCTTGATGTTTGTTTTTCAGCTGATATTAATAGTATTGTTATTTGTGTATGTGCTGTAGGAAACATAGCTGATCATAAGATAATTTTTGAAACTATAAATTTGCCAATTGTACTTCAATTATATAAAGGTCATTTGATCTAGGGGGCAGTCTTGAAAATTAATATTGTTTTGATACTGAAAGTATTTCTGTATCTGTTCATTGATAACACTTTAGTGTGTTAATTTTGAAATTCTTATTCTATAACTAGCCCTCGCTTACTAACTTGAGGTCTGTTTTATGAATTCATTGTTGATGTGGTCAGGAGTTTCCTATAAAGTGTGTGTTTTCAGAAACATGACATCATTGCTTGTGTTTGTGAGTGCAAGTGAGAGAAACTTAGGTATACCTCACTGTTGTTAGCAAGTCATTCCTAAGTGCTTCTTGCATCTGATAAATTTGTAATACTTTGATTTTAAGTGTCAAAAAAAAGGAAGTACATGGATCTATTTGCTGATCTGAGATATTTCCAGGAATTCTGTAATTTAATGCAGTGCTTGGAGTATGAGATTTTACTGTTCCTACTGTGAATTTTTGGGCCCATAGAGAGAGCTTTTATGAGTGCTTCTCATGATGTCTTTTCTGTTTCTGAATAGTTTTTCTTTTTCTATCACTCCCTCTGTCTCTCTTTTTCAAATGATGGTTAAGCATTTAATCAGCTCATCAGAAATCTTGCATTTCACCTTTTTGTTGCTTTGTTTTTGCTTATTTTCATTTGAAGTGTAAATGATGTGGGTTGTGTTCCTTGAGAGTTGCCAACTTTAAACAAAATATGCTATGTTTTTCACATAAGAGTACAAAAATATTTTTCCTTTAAGTGGTCTTCCAATGCTGTTAATCTTTTGGGTATAATGTTGTAAGATATATGTAGCTACTTGTATGAATAATGTTTTACAGCTACATGTAGTTACTAAAAATGTATGAAACTTCTGTGCCAAAACCTTTTCTATTTTCAAACCATGATTATTCATTTTCCTCCATACCACATTGACCGGTAGCAAAACAATGCATATTTGATCTTCCTGAAAACATTTAGTGGAATAACTGAATTCTCTGCTAAATATTTTCACAATTTACATATTCCACTAGAAATGTTGGCAGCTCTGTTTTGTTGTTTAGTTTTGCTTTTGGTTGGTGTTTGTCAAGTATTGAAGCAATAAATTATGTGTTGATCTGCTTGAATGAAGCCAGAATATTGGCATCTATTGTATATAAGAAACGTATTACGTTCAAACGAGTATCTGTACATAATTGAAGAGATATTTATCAAAATATTGTAAAGACTGGTTCAACAGAAGTGTAATATTTTACAATGTTTTATAAATAGAAAACATTAATTTATCTATGCAAAATTTCATTATTCATAATTAGGAAAAAGGATACGTTTCATACTTGTAGAATAGCTGTGGGGACATGTGATGCAGTGTACAGATGTTTGTGACAAAAAGTAAGCTAAAGAACGTATCCTATCTTTCTGGAAATAAAGAGAGTTTAATTTATCATGGAAGTCCATGAAGTTTTCATGAACTAATTAGATGCATATTCTTTTTGAGATGAAAAGAAGCAAAGGCTTCAGATTATTCTAAATATCAGTGTTCTTTCTAAGAGACTTTTCAAAAATGCTTTTTGTAGCACTATTTGACCAAAGAATGTAGGTACTCTGACAGTGTTCTTCAAAGTATTCATTTTCCATTCATCGCTGACTCAAATTGACTCTTGAGTATAATAGTTAATGGAAATAGTCAAAAAATTGTTCTTTAATCTAATCATTGAAATTATTTTCCAGCATCTTTATGAATTTCTTTATTTTTAATAATTGGTTGACAAATGAAAAAGTGTGTGTTTTTGAAGAGGAATTATTTGGATTGAGCTAATGGCAATGGGGCAAATTAAATTTAATTGAAAATATACAGTTAAGTACATAAGGGTTATTTTTGGAAAACACTGATGCAGAAAGTATTTTTCTGCGTAATTGAAGTTGGCTGTTGGGCTGATGTAGCACAAGGAATTGTATTGAATTGGATACCTAGAACAAGTCTGTAATGTATTGTTGACAATTGATTCACAGCAGAGGTATGTGCAATGTTTATCTCAGAAATATTCGAAGTATTAATTTCAGAAAGTAATACTAATTAATAATATTAAGTAAATGCTGTAAAATGAAATTTTTACAGTCATTTGGAGAAATATCATACTGGCAGTGTTGGTTTGTCCTGTAAGTATTCATATATTTTGAATGTGAAAAGTTTGGTTAGTTAAAAATAGAAGGAATTAATAGGAAACTATTATGCATACATTTAGCAAGAAGCCAGGATTCATTAATATATGTGGAGAGGATATATATGCAAAAATTTGTTTCTATTGTCAATATTTCGCATTCTCCATTTTTATTACATACCTCTGCTGTGTATGTGTAGTGTGTGATCTTAAACTGTTCTGCTGCCTCTGATTTATTTTTATTATGACAGAAAGGTGTTGAACACAAGTCTGTGAAAGATTGCAGAACAGTTTTAACTAAGATAAAAGTGATAAACTTGAGTTGTTTCTGCATTTTGAACAATATATATTACACGGGTGAAATAATGAATATAATAATGAAAGGGGGGGGGGGGGGGGAGGAATGGAAAAGTCATACAATTTTTCTCTAGGCATAGTATCTAAGGAATGAAAAAATTTGCAATTCACAGAGCTTTTTGTTGTCAGTTCCAGAAGAAATCAGCTGATTTTGTCATTACTTTAAAAAACAAATTATTTTCATGGTCTTGAAAATGACAAAAACAAATTATAAATGTTTACATTTTGTTGATTTGATCATTAAATTATTGTATATATAAAATATTATGTAAATCCAGAATTTTTTTAACAACAATCTGTAACAATTGCTTTGATCTTTTTGAAGCACACTCGAATCACTTAAATCGGAAAATCAACAAGGGTTTTAAATATTTGAAAACTTAAATAATTAACTTTGGGGGGATGGAGAGTGTTAAATTTAATAATTTAGATGAAATTGAAATTTTTAATTGCCCAAAGTTGGAGAATCTGAATCTAAATGTTTTGCATGATCTTCACTTGTTTGATGAAGTTGAAAATAGTTTTGTTAATAATATTTTATTGAAGAAACATTGTAGAAATGAAAAAAATGGTTTCAATAAGATGAGATTACCGGTAACTTACAGAGATCTTCTCAAAAATTCAATTTGATTTAATGGATTAAAGATAAATATTTTCTTGGGAAGTGATCGGAACACAAAACAAAATTTTTATTATGTTTCAAATTGGTGCATTGTCAATCTGAATATAATTTTATGTCCACTTCCTCTGAAATTAAAAAGTTGAAGTTCTTGCTACATTCCATCCAATTTCAATTACCACCTAATTGAGCAACATATTCTTGCATCTAGTGCATTTTTTTCAAACTTTTGTTCATCACTTTTCTTTGGGTCTCTTCTTCTGACAGTGGCAGCAGCTGTTATTGCTTCATTACCAGGAGGCATGCAGCACTGGGAAAACTTTTATCTACAGTGCTTCTTTGAACTTTTTATACAAACTATTTTGTATGATGAAGAACAGATAGAACTGTGTGTAGGATTGCTATCCAAAAATGATAGAAATGTTGACAATAATGCTATACAATATTTGTATATGTGTGTGGTTATTCTTGGAATAAAGTCTCTTATGCCTAGTTTTTCTACCCCAAAGCTTTACTTCACGAGTCAACTATTCAGCTCATTTTAAGTTCAGAGGTTGCATTTGTGATTTCACAACAGAAATATTAAGATGGTTAGTACATGTTCATTTTATTCGTTCAGTTACGTTGGCAATAAGAAATTGGGAATTTTGCTGAAAAATAAATCTGTATTTTTTTGGAATAATTTGAGTGTTTTGTTCAAGAAAATGAGTGTGCGGTTCATATATTAGGTGTAGTACTTCATTGAAGTTGTTCCTTTTCAATTAATCTTTTTTTTTATGCACCCTCTTGTTTTTAGATCTTTTACATAGTTCAACCCCTGAGCTGTTAATGGTTGATTGCAGTGCTTTACTGTGCTATGCAACCAGCAATAACTATTTTTTGCTTTTAATCTCTTCTACAGAAGGACTTTCATAATAGCAACTTTTTGGCTTTAAAAGCCAACCTGCAAATCTGTGCCTCTTGTTTTTTTTTTTAATTGGTGACTGATATAGTGCAAGTTAAAAAACTATTTTGCCTGTCTTATTGTAACTTCTTATCTTATCCTACTGGTATTGGAGCAATACTATCCTCAGTAGTCCTTCATTCAATAGAAAAGGAAATTGATTTTACTAATTACACAGATTTAAGTTTTATAGAGAATTAGCAATTCATACTGCCATTCTATCTACCAAACTATTTTCCATGTACAAAGATTGTTTCAATTATAGAGCTTAAGCTTTGCAGTTTTGTCTGCTGTGCAGTTCAAGTGTGAAATGTGAACCAACGGAAGTATATGCACATAAACTTGGTGTGTTTTCAATTTACAAGTTGATCATAAATTTCATACCTATTATATGTAGTGAAAACAACATAGTGCCAATTTATAAGTATCATAAAGTGTAATTGCTCTATGAAAGAATTGAAAATAGAAATGATATTTAAATAAGTTGTTGAAAATGCTTATTCAAAAGAATATTATATTTAAATATTTTATTGTATTTGTTTCGAACCACATTCAAGATTCTTGTTGTTGGTTTTAGGGGTATATCCCCAAAATTGTTTCCTTGCAACTGTAAATGTATTCGTGTTATTAATTTATTGCTTGTTTTTACTGAGTAATACAAATGTACTGTTAACGTTGTGTTCTTGTTGCAAGTAGAGGTTGGAAACACATTGTTACTACCAATAAAATTTATGCATCACTATTTTATTTTCCTTCTTATAATAAGCTATTTAAGATCTACAGGTAAAATTTTAACAATTTGAGATGTTAAGTAAAATGTCTGTACTTTTTATTGCTGTAATATTTTCCTCCGACCCAGAGATTAAGCAAATATATGAACCTATTTTTTCTGTTATATTAGTAAAAATCAGGAGGTACAAAAGGTTTTTGTGAAACCGCAAATAGAGAATTGCAAGAAAATTACATATTTATACATAAGCTCTATTGCTGTGTTTATTCTTATTAGCAAAGGGAAATGGGGCGTTTGCACAGTGATAAATGTTAATGAAATTTCCTTACTAAATAAGGCATAGTGTTTATTATAATAGAGACAAAATACTCTTCATAAGAAATATACATAAATTGTAGATAAAGTAAATAATAGCCTATGTAAATTAGTTATACATAAATTACATATACAATATGATGTACAGTTATATATTTCACAAACGTGTATATTTTTTCAAGACTTCCGTGATACACAGCTCTTCCTAAGTAGGTAATTCTGACGTTCATAGCTATGTAAAAAGTTTCTCCTCCTAACAAACAAAGTCTAAAGACATAGCAGTTGAACTGAAAGTAGTGTCTCTCATATCTTAGTAAGGTTTAGCACCAAATGTACTCGACTGTAAAGACTTCATGTGAAGCTAAAGCAATTCCATACGGGTACACTTTACATAACGGTTTATACAATACTTGTGAAGTAAATGTTAATTGTACTTCCAGTTTTTTGGTGTTGTTTAGCTTGATATTCAAAACAGCAGTGTTTTCTCCAATTCTTCCTAAACTAATGTTTGTAGTTGTTCATGTTTTAGTAGCAGGTTTAATGATCTTAACATATTAAAAGTAGTATTCCCCTGACATGTATAATACTAGATGTTCAAAATTTCAAATAAAATTGAGATATTTGCATTTTCTAAAGTATGTGAAGTTGTGTTTATGTAATTAACTTGATATTTGGTTGATTATATATACAAACATTGAAAATAAATGATTTCAGATTCATTGCATATTTTCACTAGTTTTCTTATTTGAAAAAAGTATGTGTGCAACATTAATTAGTTTTATTTCTCATTGAGTTCAGAAAACTTGAACTTTTAGTGTTGAGAATCAAAAGTAAAGAATGTTTTATACTGATTTGTTTTTAAAAAAAAATTAAAAAAGTAGCTCAGTGTTTCTTGTTGCTTCTTTTTTCTTATTTGTATTACATTATGTAAGTGTTTGGATATAATTTTACTAAATTAAAATTAGGGATATGTAAATTAGTCAGGACTTAAAATAATATTTTGTGAAAGAAAAACATGTTCTTTTACTGCTATATATCAGAATTATACAATTTTATATATTTCACTATCTTTGCTCTTAGTTTCAAGTGATTATAAAAATAAGAATTCAAATGATCTATTTGCTAGTTAGTCCATTTTTTGAAACCTGAGGATTATTATATAAAATATTTTTTGTGCAAATAAAAATTTATTTCTGATTAAGTTTGAGTTTGATAAAAATTCTCAATGTGTACAATAAACATCTGTGATACACTGTTATAGAATGTCTTATTACATTTTTATAAAGTGTAAAATTCTGACAGTATTTCATGTTAGTTCACTCTGAAACATCAATTGAATCACCTTTGTACTTGTGTACAACAGTGAAGAAATTACTAAACATTTTAGATATGTGTCATGTATTAAAACAATGCTGTCTGCAATGAGAAAGAATTTGCTTCTTTGATTTGCAGTTTTCATTTGTTGTTACAACTTCAATACCAAAGTCATTTTATTTTGGTAGAGAAATTTCTCTACCAAAACACAATGTTTTGCATTCCATTTAAATTTCAGAACATGTCAAATAGAAAATTGTGAATTTGTTGGTTCGACACTGTGCCAAAATGTAGTATTGATTGATTACACAATTTACAATTACAAAAGTTCATGAATGAAAGAATGACACGAATTCTTGGCTTTTTCGCCCAGTTTTTGTTATTAGATACTTTGGTAAGCAGTTCTAATGTAATTCTAGTAAGGCTTGGAAACTTTTCCTTCAGAAATTTGTTAGGAATTATATGTCAACAATGAATATATTTTTTACAGTTATCTGTGATTTTTATAAAATACTATTTGTGATTTGGAAGTCAAATCGTCATTGGGAAGTAGACAAATGTGAGAAAGTGACATATTCCGGAGAATTGTCTTGTGAGTGTTTTCCTCCATACACTTGGTGCTATGCCTTCTTAGATGTGGTTATTAGTGCTCTTTCTCTGTCACCTGTTCTTTCTGGTCTGGAATTATCAGCACTTGCATGGTTTTAACACAAGATATGTATGCCTTTTGGAAGTGCTATATGCCACAGCCAGTGTTTAAGACTTGTCAGAAAGAATGGAACTTAATTCTAAAGAACCATTATACAACAGCAATAGATATGAGAACTGTGTTTGTCTTCTGTGTACTTCTGTACTTTTTTAAACCGTTATGTCCACATTTATGAAAATGCAGGTTACTTAGACTTGTAGCGTAGAGCAGTGGTTCTCAAAGTTTCTGGGGTTGTAGCTCAGAAAATTCTCATTTCATAAAATGTGAGTCTTATTCCAATAAATGTATTTGTAATTATTTTATATTTGAAGCTTGCAAAATTGATTAGTGTGCAAACATGGTTATTTATGTTAAGCTGGATTGTAGTGAATATAAAATACTTTTATCAATTATCAAACAATGCTCTAATTCTCATCAATGTTAATTGGTGTTTTTTCCTTGAACTAATTACTATAATTTATCACAATTTTTATTGGCATGTGTTTTGAATCACATTTTCATATTTTTTCTCTGAAATTATATTCATGAAAATTTCAGTAAAAATCAAGAGGAAGAAACACCAGTAAAATTGCTAGCGGCAAGAAGGAAGTTACGCTGGGTTGTGACCCTGTATTTGAGAACCACTGGTGTAGAAAATAGGGTGAAGGGAACTTCTACTGTGCCAAATTGTTGACAACTTGTTAGTTTTAAAAATATGAATTAAAAAATGTTCAAAAAATATATTGGATGAACTGAGGTATATTCCAGTTTGTTAAGACCTTTGTGTGTAGTTTCTATATCTATAGATTTACCTGGCACGGTTGACTGTTTCTTGAAAGGAAGATAGGAATTCAAGAATAACACAGTTGAAAGTATATAATTTATGATTTGGTTGCTGTGGTTCTGTTTTTAGCTACTTTGAGTTAGTGAAAAGTAATAACTGCAGGGAACATCTATAGTTTCTGCTCAAAATATTGTTATGTTTGATTGTTGTCTAGTTTTGTGTATTTTGTTTTACACTGCCTTGTTACATCCATCCTTAGAGTAAACTATGAATCATCCAGAATCTTCAGCATGAAAGTTTTGGAGAAAAATAGTGCCCATCACTTTTTTTATTTGTCCTCGTGTTCTTGTTCATTGTATATTGAACATCAGCAAATCAAAATTAATTAATTCAAGTTTTTGGTTTCCTTGCTTTAGCTGAAGAATTTTTTTAGTGTGTCAATTATCTTTGTAATACAATAAACATTTTTTGTCTACCCATCTGTGTATGGTTGCCTTTTGTACAATTATCTAGTTTTGAGGTAACTTTTTGTACCAAACTATGTAATTAAGTAGTTATTTTCTGAACTTTGAATGTCATGAGAACATTAAGTAATGTGTTGTTTGAAAACCAATGCTTCTTCACTGTTCTATTATTGAACTCATAAATTATGTGTGGACCAATTTATCAGAATGTAAGTTATTGAAAAGGAGTTATTGAAGTAAGCAATAATATTGCTTACAGAATTTATGCAATTACAATACACTTGTTATGCAAGCGCCACTACCATTATTGTAGTCTTGGTGTCTTAATTTTGGTATTAAAAAAGTTTGCACTGCCAAATGAGAAGGTTCATTTCATTGCATGCTTGCTTTAGCTTGTCATGAAATGTCTAATAGATTAAAATACTTCTCTTGTTTTCAACTCTTGTTCTTTTACAGTGAAGAAGTTGTGAAGGGAAAGTAAACCAAAATACACCATTTTTTAAATTATTCGCCAACATTTATCTTCTTACTTGTTACTGAAGCAGATGCTTCTGGCAATGAGCAATACATTTGATGTAATAGTTTCAGAAATTTATGAAAAGTAATACTGCTTTTATTATTCAATTTTAAACACATGGTAGAGCACATTTCATTCTTGTAGATTCTATTTAAGTCATATTGTTTCCTTATTTATATGTATTTTCCTTTTCTGAAAATAAATGTTTAATCAGTGTATTGTACTTATAAATTTAATTCTATCTCTGAGTTTGTACAGGTGTACATATCATGATACTCAGTTTCTGCAAATGGTGAATAATAAAGAGAAATTTTAAAGATACTATTTCCTTCTCTTTTTTTTGTATGCCCCTGCATTATTACTAGTAACAAACTCCATGTGGGCTAGTACTCAGATGATTACATGAAAAACAAAATGGGGATTCTGGCTACACCACTTTAAATGAAGCTCTGGACATCTTCAAAATTTTCCCAAAAATGCCTCAAATTTTTTTCTAAATTTCCTGTAAGAATATAGTACACTATACTTATAAAGGTGGCGTAGGTCCGATTTTCATTTAACTCTGAATTTTCGAACATTTCAAAAGTATAGTGGAAAAAATCCTATCTTTGGTTTAGGCGCTAGTAGTGTTCACAGACGGACGTTTTGAAAAAAACTATCTGCGGACGCCAAAATATATATTTCCGTAGAAAACTCGGTATCGATTTTCCGTAGCATTACATAACTTTCCCTACATTTCGTATATTACTCCTTATTTACGTATATGGGTTAGTAAAAAGATGGAATAATCCAGTAACAAATAATGTATTTCAGCTTCCGGGTCAATCCCATCCAGATCAGGTATTGTCTAGTTTCCTTGATAATTGAGCAAATGTTGAAATAGCCCCTTAATTTGCTTCAGGACGTAAATGTAGCTTCACGATTCGCACGTTTTGTTAAATTCTGTTTTTGCTTGTGGTAGCTGAGGGCGAGTTCAAATTTTCTTAGCGATGCAGAAAAATCAAATCTGCAGTTCGTTTACCGTTCCAAATACGTTTTCTATAGCTGGGGAAATAAAATGTATATTTTTACGAGTGTTGCTAATCTCGTGCTTTTTAAATTTTATTATGTTTGTTTTTTAAAAACTTTTGTTCATCTTTCAGCTAAGTACAGTTAAAATGGTGGGAAGGGATTCTGGAATTCGAGAAAACGTGTGCAGATATTCTTCTTCCCCATACGGCACATAGTTTTCACCACAGAACAATAAATGGTGTTTTCACTGTTATTTGACTAAATAAATCATATCAATCGTCTGTCCGTCAGTGAACAACAATAGCGGTTTGACCGTTCAGTCGATTTTCTCCAAAATTGATATTTCCCAATCAACCTGGCTGATACCGCGGCCCCTTGAATTTGAAACCGATATTTTAATTTTGGGATGTACTTTACATAAAGTCATTGGGTCATTAAAAATAAAAAATTACATTTTGTTGTATTGTGACATACCAAAATGACACACGGGTGTGATACGACGGAATTTATGCATATAGAATGTAAAAATTCAAGGAATACGCGAGGCATTGCAACGAAATAAACATAGAGGCCTGCCACGCTGGATGCTAGACGGGAAATGTATTATTGATGAACGGCATGGCCTGGTGCCATTAATATGGAATTGATTAGGGTAGGAATTTTTTTTTTTGCTAGAGCTAAATTTGAAAATTTAGCTCTAGCAAAATTATATTCTCGTTCTCACAATAGCAGCCAAGCAGTTCAGATACTGAGGAACATTATGACATTAATTTTACCAAAGTAGATTTATGTTGAGGGTAATTAGTTCATAAGTGTGTTGGCCAAGCAGTATTGCTTATGCAGTACAGTTTCAATGCATTTTTGCATTTCAAATCAGCCATCGCATGTTCCATTGAAACATAACAGAATTAAACACTAAATTAACTATGTAACTCAATTAATTATGTTACACATTCAGAATTCTTTTAATTCTGTCAGCCTTCATGAAGCTTGTTGCGTGTATTTTGCAAATGTGCATTCCAGCCTGAGATATAGAAATATTCTGGGGAAGATCATTAGGTAGTACATAGACCTTTAGATTGCAAAAGAAAATTATTCGAATAACGAAAAAATGCCATCCGCGTGATCCCTGCAAGCCTCTCATCATTGAGCGCATAATCTTTCCACTGTCTTGCTTACTTATTTACGAATAGATAATATTTGTCAAAATTGACTTACCTAGCGGTGGGAACATATTTTCATGCAATTCTCCTTGTTTTGCTTCTGGACGTAAATGTAGCTTCAATATGTAGACGTTTTGTTGAACTCTCCTTTTGCTTGTAATGGTAGGAGTATAGGTAAAGGCGCGTTACTCTTTTATTAAAAAGGCAATATCTGCAATTCGTTTAGCTTTGCAAATAAGTTTTCTATAACTCTGAAACGAAAATGTATTTTTTTCAAATATTGCTAATCTCGCGCATTTTTAAATTTTATTTATTTAAGGCACGGATCGCTTACATGCGCCAGAAGACGGCGCGGTTAATAAATGCTTAAAAAGAGAAAGAAAATGTCTAAAATTAATACGAAGAAAAGAGAAAGAAATCTATTACAAGGAAAAAGTGAACATATTTTGTGAAATCCTATCCACTTTTTTGAGTCCTGGATATTAATGTTTGAATGTTCTCTGGATCCTCCCCTGCCACCACATTGTTAGCGAGTTCCTGGCACGGCACGGTCTCCTGCCCCAGCCTGCAAACAATGCCGTTCTGGCTGGCGCGGGCTTGTTTGTTTCCTCAAATAAAGAAAAAAGTTTAAAGGGTCGCGTTATGGAATGGTAGTTACCGTGAAATCCCCGCGACGAAGTGTCTGAAGGATGTTCCCGTCAACGTGTTCCAGGAAGCCTACCAGAGCTGATAAATCGCTGGAAAAAGCGTTGACACGCAAGGGTACTATTTTGAAGAATACGTTTAATTTGTACTTTCATTGGTTAAAGTAGGGTACACTGTACACTTTTAGAGAAGCGGGGTGGCGAGGAGGGGTCTCCTCCCCTTCAAGCCCTCCCTAAGCGCTCCGACAGAAATGAACGTAATGTACCGACAAGCGATTTTATGGCGTTTTCACTGACGGTGTTATAACCCAAAGATAGGTTATTACAGCTACCTGAATCATACTCAACTTCCTTCCCGTAAACCATGACCCCGTGCGCACGGAACACATACGCACATGAGGAGTGACCCCTTTCTTGCTACACTTCCACTCAAACCATCACACAACTTCTTTGGCTTTGCCAACCTTATAGGACACTTACACTCAGAACACTTAAATCCTGCAGCAATCAAACCACGTTCTTGCGCCCATTCTGTGACAGCCAAACACCCCCTTCAGCGATTCGCGTAAAAAGCCACATTTATTCTCACCATCGTAGCACAGACACTCGACACTCAAAAACACAAATCACAAAGAATCTGAAGAACGCAAGAAACTTAACTGAGCAACGTAGCTAATCACTTCGACAGCTACCTGACACATACAATCGTGTAGACAAAAACAAGATTTACGTGCCACCACATACCATTTCGTAATGAAGTTTCGACAAGATACTAGGGGGAAATTGCCCCCCCCCCTCTAACTTTTGTTTTAACGTCACGTTCGTCACCAATTACGAATCATTAAAATTATTTCAGAAGTGTATATTTTACAATTCATTTAAATTGCCCACGCATTGCTTTTTATATGTATGTACTAAGTTACGCATATTTCTCCCCAACGAAAGGTTCCCCTCGTTACACCCTCCGCACCCCACCCCCCCCACCGTGAATTTCCGCCTCTCCGGAGCGGCGCGAACTGCGGGTTTAAACGACTTAAGTTGTACCGTATTCAGCCCTTTTATTTTCAATAAATTGTTCTTTATGGATTTCTTTCAATTTGTTTTCAGATAAGTTAGTATAGTAGAGTTAAAATGTGTATTTTGTACTGAATTTTGTCTTTTTTAATTTTATATGTGAAAGTCATATTAAGCAATCGCGCGGTTGTTGAAATAAAAGCGAAAAATTAAGACAGTGAAAAAATTTTCAGATATTTTTTTCTTTCTATTTGCTTGATGTTCAAACTCCAAATTCAATTTCCCTCCAAAACAAGAACGGGTGGAAAAATCTGGACTTTTCCCTCACTCTGGCCTCCTGGAGCCCCAGGTGACTGGACTAAAATATCGTTTTTTGAAAATAAATGTCAACCTAACCTGTTAAAAATAGTTATGTATGCAACAAGTCCTCTAAACGAAATGCTCCGAAAAATATTTGTAGGAAAATTCAATAGATCGCAGCACTATCACAGGGTAATTTACTTTACTGATAACCAATGGTCCGATTTTCGATCTGTAAACGGCATTTGACGCCTTT
>BOPP01000192.1:233411-260156 GCA_017312745.1 Gryllus bimaculatus | reverse complement strand
TCGTCTTGGCTGGTGGGCATCACTCTGGGCCTGCTCGACGCTCTTCCCAGTTTGGGTGCTTGGCGCTAGCGTGAAATAAATAGTGAAAAAGGGAGAGGGGAGGTGGGAAGGAATCTCTCACTACCCCGTACTTGCCGTTGTTCGGAGAGAGGGGAGGAGGAGGGGAGGGAGAGAAGAGGGGGGAATAACAGATGAGAGAGAAATGGGGGTGCTAGTATCGATGGGTAGGTGGAGTTATGATGTGCTAGGCGGGGGAAGTTTGAGTTTGTCAAGGGGGTGGAAGAATCTTGATTTGTGGAGGGGTGGATTGTGAAGGACGTGTTGATGGGGACGGGTTTGGAAAAATGGGGTGTAGTGGGGTTTCGTAAGTGCGTTGGTAACGTCTTTTCGTGCTGTGTCAAAAATGTCTTTGTCAATTGGCGTTAAGTCTAGTTGCCGTCGAAGTCTGTTGTAGTTTGTAAGTGGAGGGGGTCGAAATGACAAGTCGTAAGAATCTGTTTTCAGTTTTTATTAGTTTGTTGTAATTAGTCTTTGTTGTCGTTGCCCAGGTCGCACAGTTATATGTCAGTATTGGTTTGATATATGTCTTGTAGATGTATAGTTTGGTCTTGGTAGGTGTGAGTGGGTGTGTCAGGACAGGTGTGAGGGAGTTTAGTCGTGTATTTGCTTTCTGGGTAATTGTGTCGATATGTCTGTTCCAAGATAGTTTTCGGTCAAGGATGATGCCTAAGTATACTGTCTCGTTTGTCCAATCAATTTCAGTATTGTCTATAGTGAGCGGGGGTGGAGTTGGGTGCGTCTTGCCGGGGTATTGAAAAATATTGCAGCACTTTTGTGGGGGTTTAGTTTCAAGTTATTGTATTTTGCCCAGGTAGTAATGTTGTCTAAGTCGTTTTGTAATATTTGGGCGGAGTGGGGTAGTCTACGTCTTGTCATTGCCAGAGCTGTATCGTCAGCGTACACGTAGTCGTTAGTCGGAGGTGAGGTCGGAAAGTCGTTGGTGTAGAGGGAGAAGAGGATATGGGAGAGGACGGCTCCTTGCGGGACGCCGGCGAGGATGGGTCTGAGGGAGGAAGAGGAGTTGAGATGGTTAACATAGAAGGAGCGGTCGGTCAGGTAATTGGAGATTAGTGGGAGGAGGAAGCGGGGGATATGTGGGCTGATTTTGTAGACTAATGTGTTATGGTTGACGGTGTCGAAGGCAGTTGTAAAATCCAAAAATATGGCTGGTACCGGTTGTCGTTTTCCCTCCTGTAGTCGCGTCGCAATGTCGGAAGTGAGGCGTAGCGTTTGTAGTCCAGTCGATCTGTCTGCTCGAAAGCCGAATTGTGTCGGTCTAAGTCGTTCTTCCAGTATGGGGGATAGTTTTTTCAGGATAATACGTTCGAAAATTTTGCCTAAAATAGGGAGGAGGCTGATCGGTCTGTAGTTGTCGGGATTTTGGAGGGACTTGCTGGGTTTGGGGATCATTCTAATTTTGGCGGTTTTCCAGGAATTGGGGAAGTAGGAGGTGTTGATGCAAGCGTTGAGTACTTTAGTAATGAAGTCAGTCGCGTTTTTGGTCAGGTTTTTGAGGGCGTTGGCTCTTAATCCGTTGGGGCCGGTCGATTTTCCGCCGTCGAGGTTTTTCAATTCGTCCGTTACGTCAGTGTTAGTTATAGTCCAGGGTGTTTGTTGATGTCGTGGGAGATGATGCGTTTTCATAAAATATAAGATGGTGGATGAAGGGAGGGGTGCGTAGGGTGCAGTGAATCGTGTTTGGAGTTTGTCGGCAAAAAGTTCTGTCATCGTCTGTGGGTCGTAAGTTTTGGTGCCGTCGGGTCGTAGTAGTGGTGAGATGTTATGTGTAGTCTGTTTGAGCGATTTTATTAGAGTCCAAATTTTGCTGGGGAGCGTAGTTACATCTGTAATCGTTTTCGTCCAGTTTTGGCGCTCATAGTCTATGAGTGCGTCGTGTAGTGTTGGTTTGTAGTATAAGTAAGTCATTTTGTCTTCCTGTCGACGTGTATTGTAAAAAGTTTTCTGAGTCTTTCGTTTGTAACGTAATAGTAGCAGTATATGAGTTGGTAATTTGTCTTGTGAGTTGTAGTTGAAGGAGGAAGCTTTTCGGAAGGAGCGATTGATTTGGAGGCTTAGGTGTTTAATGGCCTGGTCGATTTCAGTCTGATTGGTTAATGCATTTGGGGATTTGACTTTTTTGGAAATAAGGTGTTTGAATTTGCGCCAGTCAGTGGAGATGGATCGGGATCCCCTTTCCCTTCTATGCCGTTGCGTCACCCTCCCGATTGTTGTGGGCCCTGTCGGCGCGGCGGCAAAGCCAGCCAGGCCAGGCGGCGTGCGGCCAGCACCGGCGGAGCAGGCGGGACTTGCGGGATACGCAAGCCAGACAGTCGGTTTATGCTTTCGACACTTCGCATTTCAATCTATTTTTCCACAGATACCGAACTTGAGATGCTATTCGTAATTCTATGATGCTTGAGATGCTATTCGACTGATGTAAACGGTCTATAATAATAGTACATAATGTGGGCCCTTACTACATCAACACTGTTTCCGATTGCATCGGTCACACACCAATACGTAGATGTCTCTCTTCTTACCGCCGCTTGTCAGCCTATGGTCAAGCGGAGTAAGCAAGAGATATGAGCTGTCACACGAGAACATTTTCCACACTACTGGGCTGAAATACTGCGTGAAGAAGGATTCGCATTCGTAACTAAAAGGCTAAGGACGGAACGCGCGGTTCTTCTTTTTAGATATACTTTAGACATTTGGGGTACAATTTTCCTTGTTTATCATTTTTATTTTTCCTGCACTTTCACCATTTTATATTTTCTCTATTCCTCTTGGGGTGGGGGCATGGCCCTCGCCCTCGATCTGCCACTGCGATTACATTAGTAACATATCCAACAGCTTGAATTACGTATCTGAATATGTTTTGATAAAAAAATACGTCACTTTTCTTTGCTTTTAGGGCATTTTAAAAACATTTTAAGAGTATTTTATCGTTCATTTTTGGCGATGTTTTAGGTCAGCAAAATACGCCCCTTGGTTATTATATTTTCCCACCCTATGGATATTATATACATTCCTGAATGTGAGTCGAGTGTGATCGGTCAATTAAGATAGTTTTTATTCAATATTAGTCATATAGATTTTGTGGAATGACGCAAATTAAACTCAGCTCATGCTGTGATTCGATTTTATTTGGAATGATTATCCAAACATATTTTTACAGATTAGAGAGGTTATGTAATGCTGCGCGAAAAAACGGCAAATTTGCAGCCGAAAAACTCTTATTACAGAGCTCTGGTAACGAACATGTGGATAAATCCAGTTGCCAAATTCACAAAAAAATTCTCTAACACGTGGTGTAGTCAGAATCCATGTTTTGTTGGTCCTTAATATCGAAAAATCGAACGATGGAAAAATGTGCGTGAAGAACGCTATCGGCTAAATCGTTCTTCTGTTTTTCTCCAAAATTGATATTATCCAATTGATCTGGCTGATGTCGCGGTCCATAGCATTTGAAACCGGTTTTAATTTTTGGGCGTTCTTTACGTGAAGCACTTGGACCATTTTTCAAATAAATGTCTTCATCATTTTTTATTATTTTTTTGTTAGTGTGGAGAACGTTTAAGAGAATGGTGTAGATCTCATGTTTGTTGAAAAACATGCTTTTTGGAGAATTGCAAAAGTGCAAATTTTTTCGGAGTCATCCTCCAATTAAAATATTGAAGATGGAGATTTTTTCCCTTCATGGGGTCTGTTCCGTAAAGATAGATTTTGAAATAAGATTATGTACAAATGTTCGAAAATTTTAATACTAATTCTGCGTGAAAATGTGGCCGGAAAGTACGTGTTGTTTTAGCACCATTAGTTACTTGAAAGTTTTGTGAGAAGTTAAAATTAATAGTTACTGACTTTCCCTCATCCTTCCCCCCTTCCCGAGGATCCGCGCCTGCAGCAGTAGACGATTACCATCAAATATACTTTCATAGAGCAATGAACAGAAGAATCCCTTCACATTGTACTATGTGCCAGATATATACATATGTCATTCATAACCGATTAAATTTAAATTAAAAAGTGTCAAACGGATTCAATTTAGTATTAAACTGACGGAATATTTATACAAAGAGTATGTGATGTAATTAATTAAATTGATATTACTTTTCCTTCACTTTACAGAGAATATCGTTAAATGACCTTTTCATAAAGAAAAGTAATGATATATTTTATCTGTGCGTTCTACTGTTTTTTTTATTATATCATTGTTGCAATACGCATCTTTCTAATATTAAGATATTGTTCTTCACATTATCAATTCACTTAAATAATTTTCCACATAAATTAATAGGCTCCTGTCAGAATTGAAGGCTAACTTTTATTAAGATATTATTTGTTGCCCCCTGCCGTCACCACGTTGCAAGCTCCCTTCTCATAAAAGTCGCGGAGCGAAGAAATGCTTGCTATTCAGCGCTCACACTGAAGACATCTTTGTGGAAGCATACATTTGCCTGCTCCCATCCGAAAAATATGCCTGTTAACACTGTCATAAACTTGAGAAGTGGTGTGAGTTTACACTGGCAAAGGTGAATTAAATTCGTGTCGTGTTCCAGGCGTCCAGAAAAAATTAAATTCTTTGCTTTCTCTTAAGTACAGTACAAAAAGGATGCAGAGTAGCCAAGACATTAATTCACAGCAGTCAGTGAATTACATCTTCAAGTACGAAAGAAAATTTTTCAAAAAAATTACACTGGACAATGAAAATTCCCAGCGCCAAATTTTATTTTTGTTTCACGAAGAGAGCAGAAGACGGCAAACGTTGAGTGAAGACAGCAGAAGAAACAGGAGACGAACATACTCGATCAGTTACTTTTTTACTGGTATCAGGTGTTATACGTCAGGGTGACAAAGGCCAGCAGTGAACGTTATTCATCATTGTCACTAACCTATTCGCGGCATTCATAAATATGATCGTTTCACACTTTTTTGAAAAAAACTTCATTTGACACGCCACGAGGAGGAATTTTAAAAACTTGTTTTTACAATAATTTAACTTTTTTTGATGGAAAAAAGAGAATTTTGAACTTCTCAAGAATGCTGGTTGAAATAACCTAAACGTGCACTTCTGCAATTATAGATTTTCATATTAAGAAAATGCAAATAACAATAGTATTATCATTGTAAGACTCTCTGCGGTTACTAACATCACAGAACAAAGCACATGTTTCGCGTATCCCCCTATTTACACAACTGACTCTATATCTAAGAAAGAAGGCTGCTCTGTTTGAGGCAGACCCTAGCAGTTTCAGTTGTTTATAAATAAACCTAATAGTCGCATTTTGTCAGAAGACTTCAATTTGAGACCGAATGTGTGTTTTTGCGATTCAAACATAAGTCTCGCGGTTGCTTTATGTTGCGTATCGACGCCCCGTAGTTCCAGCATCGAGTACGGGGGCCTGCGGCCCTCATCTTTTTTGATTAAATTTTGTTGTTGGGTAGTATGAAGGATGTTTAAGAGAATTGGCGCAGGTCTCATGTTCGTTTAAACCCTTCATTTTTTGAAAAAAGCAAAAATTTTAATTTTTTTCGGCGTCTTAACTAAAATATTAAAGAAAGAGATTTTTTCACTAAAAGAAATCTGTTCCCTAAAGATAGATTTTAAAATAAGGTCATGTACAATTTCTTCAAAATTTGAGAACTTTTCACATAATTTTACGTATGGGTGGGAAAGTACGTGCTGCTTTGGCATCACTAGCTTTCTTTTGAATTCTTCATGAACACTTGTGCATGAACAACATCAATGCTTTTTGAGTGCCGAAAATTCTTGTACAGAAACAAGTGTAGGTGAACTTTACCCAGCAGTTTATGGAGCTCTGTGATGGAAATCTTTAATTGAGAGGTTTCTTAAGAGTATCAAACAAGTCCAAAATTCCATATTTTGAGATATTTCACCAAGTTCTTCCATACAACTGGCATTTTCCTTTCGGCAAATGTCAAACACGTTGAAAGATATAAGGTAGGGAAAAATCATAAATTCTTTACTGTGCATGTCTACACAAGTTTTTGTGCCTCCTGATAAATTTTGAAATTGGCCGAAGTTTGGTTCTTGTACGAAACCCTTCAATTTATCGTCACTGGCGTTGAGACCATGGCTCTCTAATAAAGAGAGAATCGAAGACCCTCCAATAAAGAGAGAATCTACGAATTGGGTGTCATATTGGGGATTCTCCCTCAAAATAGGCAAGTGTGACAATTCAGAAAGACTATGGCAATACTTCTGTGGGACAGTGAAAGTAAATTGATTACAAGGAAAGAAATTCTGCAGTAAATGCAGAATATTATTCTAACTTAATAATAAAACCCTGAGAAGCCTTTAGAGAGAAGGGTTAAGGTAAATTATTTAAAAAAACTTACAGCTTTTGCATGACTACAACCAGCAACTCCACCTGTCTTGTGAATGCCATTATTCAACACTGTGGCTTCACAGAACTTCCACATCTGCCATATAGTCTTGATTTGGCCCCAAGTGAATACATTTCATTCCCAAAATTAAAGCCAGGTCTTTGTGGATGAAAATTTAACGATTTGAAGAGATTCAGTCATCTGTAATTGAAAATGAGGGCAAAGAAAGAAAGTACTTTGACAATAGAATAAATTTGTTAATGTCATGTTATGGAAAGCACATTGCAATAAATAGAAGTTTCGTTGAAAAATTTTATATAAATATTTTATTTCTTTGAAAGTTCCCCATTCTTTCGTCAAGAATTTGTCGACCACCCCACATACGCGATAAAGTCAAATTAATTCATCCAATACTCAACATGAAAACCTAACTACTTCAAAAGAAGTTATCCAATTTTTACTCTCTAGAGCAAGAATAGGTCAAGTAATTATTCATAAATAATCATATATGATAATCAAAACTGCTTTCTTTTATTTGCGCACATTTAGCTCCACCAACATTGTAAGACATTGCTGTTTCACAATCCAAATCACATTGCTTATTACCCAAATGAGTTTTTGCCAATTTACAGTTTTGGTACAATCCTCCTTGTAGAATTATTCAGTTCTGAAAATGGTTTAACTTTGAAATGCAAACATCTCTACCTTTTGTCAGTAGGGTTTGAAAGCATTTGAAAAAATAGATTGTGTTCTATGTGCATTTTGGAAGTTAAAAAGTTCCAATTAGAATAACATCAAATTAATGCACTTGCTTTTTTTGATTAAATAGAAAAGTTTGCCTTGGGCATGATTAAAATATTTCCATCATAAATAAAAATTACTCAAGGTATAATTGTTGACACTGAACATGTACTCCACTGACAATATTTCTCTTGCTTTAAAAATTTTTAAGATTAAATTGCAAAACCCCTGTAGAACTAGTCCTTTCCTATATTACACATTATTTATGTCCCATAATATATCTGTATAGATATTTTTCAATGATGCAAACCATTAACTCTCCACGATTTCACCACTTTTGGTATGGTTCTAATTTACTAGCCGATTACAATATAATTATCTTTGAACAATTTACACTATATTTTCTTCTACAAACTTACACTGACTGCTCTTAGCCAATGTAAATAATTCCACTCCATCATCACAGACAACTCATTCTACTCTTTATTTTCAATAAAATTCTGCCATAATATAGCACTGTTTTCATACTTACTTTGTTTTTGTAACAATATTACATGTTAAGTGTTAAAGGAGTTCATACTAGATCTTGAAACACTCGCATACACTTCAACTTGCACATGCTTATGAGATGTGCTTTTACGTTCTTAAGTAGAAACATAAAAAAATAAATAATTCACCACTACATACAAACGGACACAATTTTTATTTGATACACACAAAAGTCACTCGTAGGCAATCATTCATACTAAGCCAAAAGTCAAGATTCTGAGATGTCGGAAGCACTAGTCTACTCAGCTTGGCCTGTGGCAGGGTCGCTCACTGACGGTGTAGAGCTGGGTGCAGGAGCAGTTACGGTTTGTGCCTGGATTCCTGGAGAACAGGCCCGTAAGCCTGGCCCAATGATACGCGCGTATACTTGCTGGCGACCTACAAAGGATAGATGCATAACATATTACTTTACAGTACAGATGATGTTCACATATATCATGAATTAGGAGAGAAAAATAATATCCTCAAGAGAACACATAAAAGAACAAACAGGTTGTATTTAAAACTAAATAAACATTTTAAAGAAATTCAGAGAAGAAATAAATATTTAAAATTATCACCCATCACTTTAAAATGAGATATCTTAAAATGACTACTTTTTTTGTTCTGAAGTCATTAGTAAAAAAACAGACATTCTGAATAACCATAAATATGTGAAATTATATCCAGCTGATGAGTATATTCAGCAGATGATAATTTTCATACATTTTATGGATTGTTGACATTCTTCTTTTCATATTATTAAGATTTTACTTAAAAAAGAAAACTATAACATTATTCAGTAACTTCATAAGACAAAAGTCTTGTGAAATTGTTGCACAAGGTTATGGTGAAGAAAGTAATTACCATAAAGCCAAGAAAATGTAGCAAACCTTGCAAAATTATTGGAATAAGTTCTCCATTTGAGTACAAACCATAAAAGTTCACTGAAGTAAAGAGTACTTTAATAAAATTTAAGGAATATTTCTAATTTGTATGTCTGTAGTAAAGAGGGACCGCACGTTGTGCATCGCCAAAACATGGACAAATTGATGATTTTTTTTAAACAAGACTAGCAGAACCTGGTAGACATTGTTCTGCCCTTCATCTCTTTTTCCTTCTCTCTCTGTCTCAGAGTGTCTCTCTCTTTCCCCTCCTTGTCTGACTCGAGCTCTTTGTTGCCCCCCTTTCCCTGTTAACAGCACATAAACCTGAAAGAAAAAACACAGATGTGCCAACTTTCATTGAGATCGGTCACATGGTGCCAATGTGTGTGACCAACATCCATTTTTATAAATATAAATTTTACTAGCAAAATATTAAATATTACAAAATATCCTCTGCTAGTGCATTAGTGACTTCTATAGACCACCTGAAGTGCTTGCATGCTCAACTTAATGTAGCCTCAATAGCTGTCCTTGATGATGTCACAAGTTGAGATTTGTTGGAGACTCTTTCAACTAAGCTCCAAATGTAGTAATCCACAGGATTTAAATTGGAGCTGTTGGGATGCCAAAACTCCTTAGACCAAAACCATATCCAAATGATCAGACATCCAGTTTAATACCAAATGGCTTGTGCATCGTCTTGCTGAAAAACACGGAGTTCCAGATGCTACTGTTCCCATCCACACCTTCACATCACTCAATACAACGTTCTAATAAACTTATGTTACAGATTCTTTCTTTTTAAGAAAATGTGGGGTGACCCTTGCTGGTCACAACACTTAGCATATGAAGACTAGTGAGAAATTTTGTTCTTCCAACAATGGGAACATGTGGATTGTGTGCAAGCCAATGGTCATTTCTCCAACTGATTTTGAATCTGATTTGCCCCTTAGCATTGTTTTTCAAGAGAGACAGAAGCAGATGGCAGTGGCTAACTCTCTTTGTCCTTGCAGTCTCAGAGAGCATTTGCCTTACCTTCAATCATCGTGGTTATTCTGTAGGGCTTGTATCAAAACAAAGACTCTCCTCAGCAATTCTGTGCTTTGTTGGTTCACTTACACCAATAGTCTTTTCCAATAAATGGGCAATGACTGCCTTGGATTCTCTGAAATCAGCGCTTGGACTCTTCTAAAGACTTCAGGTGACTGTGGTGACTGTATGATATGGCTTTTTGCCAATACTTGACAAAATATTTCATGGGCTCTGGTATGTTTAGTAAGCATGATCTGCTCATCATAAATTTCCTTTTGTTTTTATTTCGAGCTTCTGTAATTTGTATGTCCAAGGACATTTAAACAACCATTTTTGTATGAAAATGTTCGAATGAATTCATATATGTGTACAATTCATCATGTATTCTAATTTTTGTATGGATACAATGAGCATTTTTCTATCTCCTATTGATTTAAAAGAATACAGCAAACCTCTTAGTACAGTGCATTGGAAAAAGCATGGGAACAATTAATTAATTTCAAATTGCTAATGATAAAAGCACACATAACAAATAATTAGTTTCATTTCAAATTTGTGAATTTATTTATTTATTTATTTATTTATTTATTTATTCATTTATTCATATAATTTTTGAGAAAAGCACATACTTTTTCTCATTCATAGCCCAACAAGATGCTTATAAAATAACATGTGACACAGAACTTTGTTTCACATAACAATTTTTAATTTCAGGAAGATGAAAGTTTATGAACATGGCTGTAGGTAGGCTAGGAAACATGGGCATCAATCTCACTCAAATTGAACACAAAACATTTCGCATGTTTTTTATTATGAAGCTTAAAAGTAATACTTACTGTTTTGCCAGGTAAACATTTTCCTAAAGGATATTTTAGAATAAAAATAATTTACACTTGCTCCAAAGTAAGATTTGTGTTTTACCAGAAAATCTTGAATATCCTTGAACCTAGATGTTCTGCAACTTGAGCTACAAAGCATGGTAAGACATTGTAAGTCTCTTCTCAGAATATGCAATATCAGAAGGTTCAATTTCAACAGAGTGATGTTGGCTCTGCAATAGCAAACATACTTTTTATATCACTGGTGCCTGAGAATGTTCGGCCCCTTATAAACGGTTGTCCGGCCGCGATGCCTGGTGTTGCCTCTTAACACAGCTCGACCTGTGGAACAGTATCCATTGCCATGCACAACTTAAGAGTTGCAATGCAATGCAATGCAAGCACAAATGCCTTGGTTACCAGGGATATTCAGTTGTTTTAATTTTGTTTAGGGGAAAGTAGTCAAGTCACAACTGTCGCACAAAAGCAATATTACCTTACCCAAAGCCATATTCACTTGAAAGCAAGTCCTTTCAGAATACTTTCCACATATTTCCAAAAATATAATATTTACAATTTTGAGCTTTTCTTTCTCAAAAACACACTCATTTTTTGAGACTTTACACAAGTCTCACTGAATGTGAAAACTGTATGTTTCTTCAGTATTTGATCAAAGTTGCTTAAAGAAAGTTAGACACCTGTATTTTTGAACCAATACTACAAACATACATTTAGGGAACCTTATTTTGTGCTTAGCTAGAAAAAATCCTCACCTTTCCCTGCAGTTGCTCCAGCAGCCCCCGTAGCATTTGCAGTTCCAGCCTGGGCCAACGGTATGACTTTGAGACCCTGCAGTGTTTTAATGTTGAGTGTTCCTCCAGCGAAGCCAGGAGGCAGTAGGATTTGTTGTGCAGGGCCACCTCCACCCTAGAAATAAACATTCAAACAACATCCTAAGCAATTTTCAGATTTAAATAAAAAATTCAAACAAAAATATAGTAAAATATAGTTGCAGAATACAATACTAGACTCTTTTAAGAATCAAATCCCGGACCTTCCACGATTAAAAAAAACAAACAACAACAACAGAATCAAACATTACACCAACACATTTTATAGGTCTTATAAAACTGAGAAGGTTCTATTCACTAATAATATAAATGGGTGAAAGGAATGACACACAAATGAAATGGAACACGTATTTGAGGTAACCATACGAGTCAAAGGGATGTGTCTTTAGGGTCTAGGTCTGTGAACAAGGATTACACATGCATGTAATCCTTGCATCAAGTGTATTTACTGAAAATGGCCTATCGCCAAAGTCGGATTTTTGACTCCATAAAGAACAAAGTTTGGTATCTTCAGGCAAGCAGTTTACATGACTGCTGTTATTCATGAAAGCCAACTCGGGCTCAGAGCGAAAAGTCACTTGCCTGTTCTCCAGGTTCTCCAGGAGGTCAGGTCGATTCTTGGACATTTTCACAGAAAATTTTGTGTGACAAAATGAGTTTGACGCTTCAACAGGGGCCAATGCCTTTTTGTCAAGAGCAGCTAAACCCCTAACACTGTCCTAAATTTCCTTCCCAATTGCAAAAAAAACCCAAGGCTGGCCATCAAATGCTTTGAAGATCCTCTTGGGGTATCACAAAGGTCACACATGCATCTTAACAGTGTTACTAATACTACAAGACTGGACACGGGAATTGATGCCATTCTTGAATTAAAATACACGTAGTACTTCATATATAGCAATATTGCCGATCCAGTGGCCGAGATCGCTAAGGCTAGTTTAGTGCCTGTAGCGAATCTCGTACCGAAAGGATCGCGGGTTCGAGTCCCGCGCCCTCAGGGCATGGTTTGTATTGTGTTCGTCCTTTACCCCTTATCATCCATCATCCTCCATGCTCTCATTATCACCTTTCTGAATAACATTCAGAATTGTAACTCGAGGATTTATCCTCACCTTCAAGGTGAAACACCTTTGACAGTTGACCATGAACAGTAAAAGTGAAGTGGAAACGACTCAAGTGGTCCAATGTTGCCAATCTAGTTCAGAATAATAATAATAATAATAATAATAATAATAATAATAATAATAATAATAAAGCAATATAATTGCAGAAGAACAATTTTCTTGAAAATACATTAAAGTCACACCTGTAGAAGCAGGGCTCCTCCTGTCCCAGCCCGCAGCGCTTGCGATGCCAGCACCACTGTCTGCGCTGTGCCAGGTGCAGCTGTCCCAGTGCCTGCGGTTGCTGACTGTGTCGCTGTCACTCCAGAGGCACCAACGGTTGCTGCTGTTGCTGTGTTTGCTGGCTGTGCTGCTAGAACTACGCCTGGTCGAAGAGCCTACAAAACACATAATAGTTTGCAAAATTCTCTGAAAAACAACAATGATGAAAAGGAAACAAGCTATTGGTCAGTTAAAAAAGGAAAGGTCATACCATATACATTTTCATTAAAAACGTGAGAATGTTACTTTCTAGTGTGATTATTACTGAAGGAGTTGGCATTACTATGATACAAAAACACATTGTTTCTTTTTCTCTCTTTTCAGAGTGAACTAGTCCTTTGAAAAAGAGAAATAAACATATTTGCAACTTGGTACGGATAAATATATTTGTAACTTGGTACGGAAATATTATTTTGTTGTTGAAACCGGAAAACTGGCTATGTGAACTTTATTACAAAAATTATGAACACTTTGAGTAGAATTGTTCCTCAAAATTGTGTATGTGAATCTTGCATGGTTACATTAGTGCTGATGAAGAAAATACAATGAGCTGTAACTGAATTCTGTTTCTGTTAAGGTCCTGAATTTTGTACCTCCTCTAAAATTACATTCTCTTCACAGTGCTGTTTTAGCAGGTGTAATGACAATTTAATGAAATACACTTGTTTACTATTTTTTTCTGTTATGAGAACAAAGCACATTATTTCTAGTAAATAATTTGCTTTTGAATCCAGGTTCATTCCAGAAATACTGTGTCAACCTCAATTTTCACATGACAATTGCTCCCTCCCTTGCGTACCTATGCGTTATGCTCATCTCCCTATGCGTTACGCGTGTCTTGAAAAATAATATGCTCTCACAAAAGGTCCAAATCTCTTACAAGGAATAAATAGCTTTGCTGTTTTGAGACAAAAATTTCATTTATAACTGATCTTCATTACATGTCAGTTAGTCATTACATATAATTTTTCTTTGTTACCTACAATAATAATTAATATGTAATAAAGATCAGTTGTAAATGAAATTTTAAGTTGTCTCAAAACAGTGAAGCTGCAATGACAAATCTCATTCAAAATAAGAGATCCAAATGTAAACAGTAAAAAATACAACCTATGAGTAAAGAAAAGCGATAACATTGTGGCACTCCATCTTCCTTGATAACGCAATGCCGTTTGATAAACGTTCTTGTGAAACCATTTGTCATGTTCATCACTTTCGGTGCTCAAGTTATTTGAGAAGTCCAAATGATCGTAGATTTAATGTAGTTTAACTCCAAAAATTCCATGTTTCCTTTTGAAAAAAATTGTAGCAACACAAGTCAATTGTTTGCAAGATATGGAAATGTGATATGTCAAATAATTCATTATGTTAGTGCTGAATCAGGTTGTATCAGAAGTATGCTGTGCCTATACATTACTTACCAATACATAAATAAATGAGCATGACATTCACAAAAACATTCACCTTCAAAAGGCAGGAAAGACTTTACTGTTTTAATCACAAAACATAAATTTGCTGCTTTGACAAATTTAAATCACTAAAAAGATTTTTGAGATACCCTGGAGACAAAAATTTTGCTTATTATTTGATGACCATTCTTCACTCTGACACGTACTCATAAGTAGCCCACGGAAGTTTTCTTTGTTTTTGAGAGCCAGCATGTCTTTTCTGTTATATACATGGTACATCAAAGTTCTGGTGTGACTCACATTTGTTTTAAACATATACTGCTGACCTATCTGTTTACAAATGATATTGTTATAGAGCTTGAAATTTCTACTATTTATGCTCACACTTTTGTAGTGTCATTTGCAATAAGTTGTACATCACAACATGAAAGAGACAGTACTGCGTTGAGGCTCGTTCGAAAACAGCGGTGGCGCAGCGAGCAAACGCCCAAGTTTTGTTTCCGATTTCAGGTGAAGTGACGACTGAAACTGCTGAAAGGTACCCAAATTTTATAAGAAACTTTGATGAGACATGGCGCTTTCAATATGAACCACAAACAAAGTGACAAATTATGGAGTGATTGAGCCAGAAAAAGAAAAAAAACTGACGAAAGGTTGCATCCAGAAAAGTGTAAAGTCATTGCTGACAGTATTTTTCGATTCCAAGGGAACCATTCATAGAGAAGGTTAAGTCAGAAGGTGAAACAGTAAACTCAGAATGTGATTTAAATGTCTTAAACCGATTTTGGTCAATATTGGTTGAGTGTGGATATTGAGAACAAGGCTATTGGTGGTTTCTGTATGACAATGTCCCGACTTACAAGTCTAAGAAAGCCCATGATTTTTTGGCTAAGAAATGCATCTTTGTGCTCGCACATCTTGCTTATTTGTCACTTGTCATTTATCTTGCACCCTGCTACTTTTGGCTGCTCCTAAAATTGAAGATAGTGATGGAAGGAAGGCATAACAATTCCATGAAAGACTTTCTTGAAAGTTCGACTGCTGTCTTACATGCAGTTCCAAAGAATGACTACAGTAAATAATGAGTCAAAAGTGGAGTATTTTTAATAAAAATACAAAAATCAAAACATCATTGGCAGTTTTCTATTATTTATTGAATCAGTCGCACCAGAACTTGGATAGATTGTATATACCAGTTCACTAGCCGAAAGTTCTTTCTACATGAAAAATTTTATTAATCAGAAAGGAGCCATTCTCAACAATGTGAACAGATGAGCTTGTGATACAAGTTAGTCCAGATTTACTCTGTACATTGAAACATTTGTGAACAAAACACACATTATCACTACAATTTAATAGTAATACTATTACTATATCAAGAAATTAATAGTGTTGCCCCTCCTTAGTGTTGCTTACCAGGGAGCTGCCCCTCCAAAACCCTTACTAACTCACAAAAAAAAAACTACTTTTATATTAATACTTTAATAGTTCTCTCTAAAAGTTAAAACTCACTAATTACTGATTCAATGAAGATGGAATTCAGCACTATCATTTTCATTTCTGTGATTTCAGATCTCTCTTTCCCAGACACACCAAAAAGAATTTGTACATGTGATTTTCACATAGCTATGAGACAGCCTTCTGAATTAATATAATATGCAAACCTTCATGAACCTAAAACAACAAGCTGTCCATAACTGAACTCACTTCCCAGAACTCTCAATACTGGAAAGCAACTGGCAGCAAGGATAACATGAATCTACTTGTTCAAAGCATGACTCAAGTGTAAGGTTGTTAAGGCGGAAGAACAATGTTAAATTAATGGTGCAACAGAATGGCACAGGCTTTCCTTTGGTCTCGGCTAGCTATACGAACTTGCCAAATACTCTGGCCAGCCCCATCTATCACCGCCTAATGTACATATTCTTTTATATACTCAAGTTTTTGGTTTCCTAATAATAGAACGAAAATATTATTTCATGAATATTAATGAACAGTAAAACCTCATTCCAAATTGCAATTTCCTTGAAAACTTTGGAGCTGTTAAAAAAAAAAAAGTTGGAAATTAGCACATTAACAGCGTGAAAAACTTTCAAAAATATTACATTTGTGTAATTTTTGAAAAACCAATACATTCTCCAAAATTTAAATTACATCATATTAAAGAGTGCAAGTAGCACTATCCGTTCGAAAAGTTCGAATAAAAATTTGTAGCGTTTTTTGGGAAAATGAGGAATTTTGAGATAGTTTTCACAGAAAACGGTTGAGTTTTCAAGAAACTTTATATGACTTTATTAATGAGAAAAGCCAAATAACTTACATTTTGTAAATTTTGAAAAAACAAAAGTTTAGAGCAAACTGATGTTTATGTCATCTTATAGAGCACATTTAGCACTATCCTTACGAAAAGTTTAAAGAAAATATTTGGAACAGTTTTTAAGAAAATCTTGTTTTGTTATTTTTTTAAATTACGAATATTTGACGCAATTTGCATGAAAACTACTAATACTTTCAAAACTACTAACATTTTCAAAAAATGTACATGATCTTAGCAAAAGAACAATTTATGGAGGACAATTTTCATTTGTAGGAAAATTCTCTATCTTAAATTCTGTAGTTGAAGGAAGACCCCGAAAAAATTCACACTTCAGAGATAACAGTGAAAATTGGACCTATGCCATCTTTATAACTGTATTTTACACTATTCTTCCAAGAAATTTAAAGAAAAAATTTGGAGCTGTTTTTGAGAAAATTTCTCAGGGTCTACATTTGAAGTACCCCCAAATTTTAAAGACAGTTTTTTAACATATTAAAGCTTCGACTCAAGCTAGATGGACAGGGGTTTCTTTAATTAGGAAAAAAATCCTATGCATGATTTAGGCACTAGTGGTGTTGATAAACGGGCAGACAGACGAATGGATATTATGAAAAAAGACTTTTTTGGCATCTGAGGACCACAAAATGTGTATTTCTGTTGAAATCTCAAAATCAAATTTCCACAGTATTACATAACTTTCCTTATTCTACATATATTACTCTTATATAAGTATGTATACAGGAAAATAAAAAAAAAGGACATTGCCTCCAAAAGGAGGACAGATGGCAACCCTGCTTATAAGTACACATTTTGAAAAGCAGCAACTTTAGGAGTGACAAATTACCAGTATTTTGTTGATAATTAATTGTCAAGTGAGAACAATTGGTGTTTGTCAACATGGGGTTGTGAAATATAGCAAGAATATTTGTTATTTTTAATTCATTACCTGCACAGTGGCTGCTCCCTGAGCTTGGGCGGCAGCAGTGGCCGGCTTGCTGGCCAGCAGCACCGGCTTGCCACCAATGTGAGCGAGGTTCAGTCCAGCGGTTGCTGCAGCACCGGGGCCCAGTACCCGCAGGCCAGCTGCAGTCGCCGTCCCGGCAGGCAGCTTCCCACCCGCAGCCGCCACTGCTTGAGCACCCGCCTGAGCACCCAGCACACGGCCCTGTGGACATGTTGCTATAGCACTCGACAGCACGCGCTGAAAGATAGCAAATGGGAAACAAAATCCATTTAATAGGTTACATGAAAAAATAAATCAAGGCATCTCGAGATCATTTTCAATGAGCCTTCCTCACTCTCATATCAAAAATCATCTTTTTCACAAACCAATTTCAATACTTCATGTTTACTCTTTGTGGTCTCTGACAAGGCACAACATTTAAAATTAAACACTTACTGAAAGGAGTGTACATTATCATTTTTCAGGAAACTTCTCATATTTGGCCTACTATCATATGAATTTTCATGTATTGAAATACTGTGGTGCAGGACTGGTAGTGAATGAAAGAACAGAAAACAGTACATTATGAAACAATGCTGTAATGATGGGTGTTATTTTACAAGTGTGATATAACAATATGAGTGAATATTATAAACTTTGTGTAAAGTGTATTAATACCCATTATAAGAGGTTCCATAAGGTACTTTTTCTACGACTCATAGTAACTTTTAACGGCAGTTGACATGCAGGATTCTGCCAAGGCCACCTAGCAGACAGCTACCCCACCGCCAGAGAGAGAGTATAAAAGTTGTAAAAATTATTCCGAGGTCACCATTTACACTTTTTCTCTTATTTCTGGAGGTGCCATCTCAACCTCTGATTCACTAGACATTTTAAACTGAAGAATTGGCCAGTCTTTAAGGACAATCACACTATAGCAACATCTAACACAAAATGACTTCCATTTGGATCTTAACGTCAGTGAAACATTTTCTCCAATAAGTACCACTGCACTAGTCAAATAGGATGAAAGTGAAATTATGATACAATTTATTTTAACTGATATTTTATGTACAAAAATTACTAATAATAAAATTAATTAAAACTGAAAGCGTAATATAGTAATATATAAATGCAATTTTAATGTACACAATGGAATGAAACACTTACTAGAGAAATTCTCAATGATTAATGAAGTGTCAATACTTGGTTTGCAAACTTCTCTGAGATTGGTCAAGAACCTGTATCAAAATTAAATCTGTTTTGTAATGAGTATCATTATGCAAAGAATTGCAGCAATCAAATACAATGGGAGCAGAAAAAAATATTAAAAAGAAGTCGGAATATCTGATAATTAAAGATGGTTATGTAATGTATATAGCAAAAGAGGTACATAATTTTGTAGATGATATTGGCCCTTGATGTCAATGATTGTGTTTGTCGTTACAACATGATACTTTAAAGAAATGCCATGTTTGTTTCTAAACATAATACATGGTGAGAGGAGAAAATGTAATAGCTGAAATGGATGCAATGGAAGCCAGAGAAAGGGAACAGAGACCTGAATAGATATATTTCCTTCAGTATACAGAATCAATCCTTTCCAGACACGACAAGGAATACTGGTTTTTCATCAGGATTGTTACTGATTCAAGGTCATTCAAAATTGGGCATGTCAAGGGTCTTCCTGAACATATATGGGAGCACATAAAAAACTGAAGGACTGCTCATTTAGGGTATTAAATAACATACGACACACATTGCATTTATATTTTAGGAGAGGGAATTACAATATAAAATGAAATAAAGAAAAACACTAGGAAAATTCTTTTGGAAAAAGAACAATTTTTGATTGGGCAATCTACCTCCTGCAATGAGTCAACCTCTTCCTGCAAGACACTTTGTTTAGGATATTCGCAATATTGCAAAAAATCAATGTTTAGTATCCAGAGCCTGTACCCCGTAGACCTAGTTTCATTGAAAAGCTTAAAGAAGAAAAGAAAAAGTTGAAAAGATCTAATGTTAATGTTTATAATTAAAAATTAAATTTGTTGGTGATTTATTTACTTTAAACCCTATCCTACAAACTGCATGTATCAAACTTAATTTATATATTTTTTCAGAGGGCCGAAGGAAAAAATGTATGTGAGAATGCATAACTGAAAATGGGGAAAATCTAGGTGCAAATTAAATCTTAATATTTTGACAATTCTGTTGTGTTTTAAAATAAAATGCAAAATTATTTAATATATAACATCAGAAAGTCCTCACTTTTGAAAAAGGATCTGATCTTAGAATATTTGCTTTCCTCTGTACCTAAAGTATAAATTTCCCTCCCACAATGTGACATCTGCCCCATAATCATCCATACTAGTTGATTCCCGTGTACTGTTTATTGTTACCAGGTTTTTTTTGTGCAATATTGACAAACATTATGCAAAGCCCTACTAGGTGACATGCAAACATTACACAAAACCATAGTTCGAAAGTCATTAACGTTTCATCCTGTTGTTTGCTTCACTAACTCCAAAGTTTTTACCAGGTTCCAATGGAAAGCTAACAGGCCTTGTGTCCCTATAAAAGTAAACTTCCTAAACGCTGAACCAAACACAGATTCCTTGGGCTCCTCTAGAATGATGTAATCATTCTCACTAACCAGTCATCTTCTTCAGTGTATAATTGGGATTTTTATTATGGATGATAAACATGAAAAATGAAGCAACAGAAAATGCAACAAGAAAAGTATAGGAATTTACCTTCAACTTACACACAACAATGCATAAACATACAAGTGCAAAACACACAAATGGAGTTTTATGTATGTTTGATGCTTCTTGCATCCAATTCTTTACAGAAAGATATCACAGTTTTCATCACAAGCCTAAAATGTTTTAATATGATCCTGGACATGATACGTAAAGAGTTCATATTTCTAACCATTGTCACGGTCTTTCTTCCAGAATTAACTTCCTTTTAAATTCCAGAACTACTTTTACAAATAGAAAGTTACACTGACACTGGTAAAGATAGTACAGATGTTTGTGCTTCATAACAAAGCCGAAAGTACTCCCAAGAAAATACTATTATCAACGCCAATAATTGCAAGTCTGCACACATTATGGACAGAAGATAATAAAATATTTAACCTGCATCATCTTTAGATATTTAAGAAAATGTATAAGTTTTGAAATTTGCTTGAAGGCTTCATTTGCCTTTTCTTCATAATGAGGGAAAAATCAAAGAAAGATCACAAACCTGCTGTAACAGCCTCGCAGGTTGGCCTCCAACAGACAGCAAACTTCCCTGAGACACAACAGCAAACTGTGCAGGCCCACCACCCGGTCCAGCCAGCTGGATGAGAGAGGCACCAGCGGGAACAGCGGTGGCAGTTTGCGCCGTTGCAGCTGTCTGCTGCGACTGTGACTGCTGCACCTGCTGCTGCGCCCGCACATTGTTAATCTGAAAATGTTTATTAACCATTTCAGCATTTCAACTTTCCTAGAATGTTGATTTTTTTATTGGCATCCGATGCTAATTGCATTCTAACGCACAATGTCTTGTAAAGCATAGAAAGCAAGTTGGGTTGTGTGTTATTAATTATCTGAGCAATTTTGTTTATATTTTTTGAATTGGATTATAAAAAAAATCAAGTTTGATTTAACTCCTCCAAATATTTCCTGAAGTCAGGTTAACAGGACTTGGTCAGTAGGAGCAAACTATAAATTAAAACATGGATGTTTGCCAATGTTTCAGACAACATATTTCCATCCTCAGGGCTATACAAAATGAGAAAGGAGCAAACACTATTACATAACGCTACCAAATAAAGTGTTAGATACAATAGAGTTACATACCTTTCAACCACCAACAGAATATACACATAATTAAATAACACAAACTAAAGGGTGCCTCATGGGAAGTGAGGAACATACATACACTTTCATACAACACACACCATGACTACTTATGGTAGAATATTGGATGATGAGAAGAGAATTATTCACTATGACTAAGTGAGGTAAAACTTGCCCCTGGTAAGAGTCTACCTGCTTAATGAAGTATAGTTTTTTCATGACAATTGATCTGTTATTTATTAATTTCCCTTATTTATTTTGTCCTTTCTTACTTCCTTTCCTATTGCTTTAGTAAAATTAAAATATCTTTTGACAAGTGGTCCTAAAATGAGACATACCAACAAAGAACCTGATATGAATATACTTAACAATAAAATTACAAACAAAATTAATTGACAATGATATGAATTAATCAATTAATATGAATATAATAAACAATGAATAAGTACAAAAAATATAGTTGAAATTAATATAAATAAATCAATTAATATGAAAATAACAATAAAATTACAGTTTTTTTATGTATCTACTATAACAATAATAATTTATACATAATTACATAAATGATTGGCCTCAATTGTACATATAAAGGACATTAATATCTAATGTCATTGGAACCATGATTATTTATCTAGTAGCAAAAACCTATATTGTAATTTCATTGTTAATTATAATCATATCTGGTGCCTTGTTGGTATATCTAATTTTACTATAGCTTGTCAAAAGACCTTTTAATTTTACAATAGCAATTGGAGGGGAGAAAAAAGGCAGGGGGGGGGAATTCATATAAAACATCAATTGTCATGTAAAAACTGTACTTCCCTAAGGAGGTATATATTATGCTTAATTTACTACAGACACTTACCGGAAGCAAGTTTTACCTCACTTAAGTCGTAGTTCACTGGGTGAGTCAGGGGGAAAAGTACATGCTTTGAGATGTGATACTACAGGTGATTATAAATAAAAAACTTCTAACAAACATATGCCCTTGTCTTAACCCTTTCAGCTAAAAACAGAGGATTCACAGTATCTTGATTTTCTTCAAAATGAGTTATCGAAACACACAGGGGATATCCCTTTGGCAACATGTACTTCTTCAGCATGTCGGAGCTCCTTTACATTCTGAACAGCAAGTGACTCAATGAAACTTTTCCTGGCCGTTGGGTTAGTCGCTTTGTAGACATTGCTTGGCCAGTGAGGTCACCCAATCTTACCCCATTGGATTACCATTTGTGAGTTAGCTTATGAGCGAAGACTACACGTGCAGAGTGGACTCAAGAGAGAAACTGCTTGCTTGTATTTTACATGATTGTGCTCAAGTAAAGCAATGCAGAAACGAGCTCAGTTAAGCAACGCAACACCTGTCTACAAGAGTAGCAAAATGCGTCGAAGTTGACGGTCAACTGTTTGAACATCTTTTGTAAAGAAACTTACACCATCGAACAAACCATAACATAACAGCATCTTCATTTACTATCATCTGCACTTTGTTTACCTTGACACTAGTTTACCTTGAAACAGTTAAGGAAAAGGCATATGTTTATTAGAAAGTTTTTCTTCAGAATCACCAGTAGTAAGAATCACCTCTCAAAGCACGTACCTTTTCTCCTAACTCATTCTGTATAATTCTCTTTTCACTACCCAACATTCTATCATTAGTAGTCATGGTGTGTATTGGTGTGGATGAAGGTGTATGTAAGTTCCTCACATCCTGTGAGATGCCCTAATCAAGAATATGTAGCAGTGTATTTAATTATGTGTATTCTCTGTTGGTGGATGATGTAACTCTTGTAAAAAAATTGTTTCAAAGTGTTCAACTGGATCTAGATAGCGGAATTGTATCTGACACATTTTTTATAGCTTTATGTAATAGTGTTTGCTTCTTTCTCATTTCTTATTGCCCTGAGGATGAAAATAAAGTGTAGCTCTTCCCAAGGTTAAAATTTTATATCTATTGGCACCTCAAAATCCCCTATTTACATGGTTTAATCGTCACTTTTTATGTAATTTTCTGAAGTAATATTACTTTTTCCTCCGCACCAAACAGAACTTGGTTCAAGCTTATCATACATAGACTTCATACTTAAGGAAGATTCATGATCTTTTCTGAAACTTTTCAAGCTCTAATACCAGTGTTGAAACTCTCATATAAGTGTTGAACAATGAAAATTGCTCAAAAATGTTTTTCCACTTTTCCTGAGCTCAGCCCAAAAATTTGCCATCTGAGTTTCAACAGTAAAAATCCATTATGAGGGTTCTTGTGATCAAAGAAGTGTTTTTTTAGCCGCAATGGCTGTTTGTATATATTTCTTGACTACTCAAGAAAGTATTCTAATGTTGCTGCAAAAAACAGCAGTTTTTCAATACAAACATTTTTTTTGCAAAGCCCTGATACAAAAAAAATGGAAGTCTTATTCCTATATCGCACCTCCAATAGAAAAGTGACACAAGTGCAAAATCATCATTTTTCAGCTAAAAGCTGATAAGAGGTAACCATGAGGTACTGCTACTATTCTGAAGTTGATTTTGAATTAGTTCAATTACTGTCCACTAGAAGGTGAATATTTGGTACAATCTATAACAAGTATTAGAGAACTATGAAACTTACAATTGCAATTTCTGAGAAATCAGAAATTTGCACTTGTGTCACTTTTCTATCGAAGGTGCGATATGCAATAAATTACTTCCTCTAACACAGTGTGTAGCCAGGATCCATATTTTGGGTGTCCTTGACACTGAAAAATGAATTTACAATGAAGAGTCAGTTGGTCTACAATCAAAACTAGCGGCAGGGAAGTTTTTCACCAAAAGCAATGAGCATCATCCAGGTCCCATCTAAGTTTTACAGTGGTGTGACTGAAGAGCTGTTGCAGTTTAGGGACACTTCTCTTATTAACTGTCTTATTTAAGCCTAATTCAACTACACTATTCTTCTTCACTAAACAAGTGAAGCTCTTTTGTGTTCCACACCCATTTCGTTGACAATTTACAGGTCTCCTTGTGGCGGCCCATTAAAGTGCCTTTTAATTTTCATCTTCAAAAATTTGAATTTTCTCACCTGCTGCTGTTTCTGTTGCTGCTGTTGTTTCTGCTGGGCCAGCAAACTCTCTACAGAAATCATTTGGCCCTGCAGCCGACCTTGCGCCTGTTGCTGAGCTAGTGCCGCTTGTGTGACAACTGTTCGTGCCACTGTGGTTCCAGCAGTCACAACTTGCGTCCCAGAGCCTGCAGCTGCCAGCGTAACATGAGACACTGGGATAGGTTTCCCTCCCACTGCAAAGGTAAAAGTTTCAAAAGATAATGTTACACACATTTTGTTTTCAGTTGCTGACATGAACTGCCCTAAAACAATTTTGATTTGTTGTTTGTGTAGTTGTTTGAACAAGCTGATACAGAAATATCTAGTTTAAAAGATATTTCAGACCCAGCAAAGATATCTCAACCTTTTAGTAGGAAGACCACTTTCGATATATGTATATGATATGAAAAAACAAAACGTTTCATTGTTTCTTTTAAAGAGAAAATAGCGTTATTTAAAAAAAATTACTGGTATCGTGAATAACATCAAATAAATACTCACCTCGTGTGATCACTCTTGGCTGGCCTGGTCCCAAAACCGACATTGTAGTGACAAGTCGTTGACCTGTCCCTACACCTGATACAGCAACCTGTTGTGATTGCTGCTTTATCTGTTGTTGCGGTTGCTGCTGCTGCTGCTGTTGTTGTTGCTGCTGCTGTTGCTGCTGTTGTTGCTGCTGCTGCTGTTGCTGCTGCTGTTGTTGCAACTGTAATTTCAATTGTTGCTGCTGCTGTTGCTGCTGTAACTGCTGCTGAAGTTGAGCAATCGCAGCTGCCTGCAAAAATCATCCAAAGAAAATTAACCCCTAATTTATTTAATAATAAACACACAATAATTCTCTTAAGAATTAACTTCTGATAATGTATCACACCAAGAACATGTTAAGTTTCTCAAGTTGTCTGATGCAATGTAGTAGTGAAATGCCTTGGCAATTGGTAACCAAGCAACAGCTAAGTGATATATTTATTAGTGCACCCGTGTGAGAACTTGTATGTCAATCCCCACACTTTTCCCATACATTTCCCTATCCTATCCAATAAGAAGGGAAGTTGTTAATGAAATGTGGTTATTTGTTACAAAATGTATAAATATAACTCCGTACATACAGAACATCAAACAAAAATAAAAACAATGAAATTATTTTGGAAATAAATTTTGAATAAAAAATTGATTCAGTATTACTTTAACTTCTTTGAACAATTCACACTTCCTTAAAAACATTTGAAGTAATAATTAAATCTTCCTTGACAGTTAATTTTCAGCTTTCCTTGATAATCACAAGAATATTAGAAAAGGTTTTCACTCTTGGGAAAGCTAAGTGAAGTTTACCATGCGAAAATGAAGGATTGGGCATGTACAACCCTAATCTTTGCAATATTATTTAATTTTCCTGGATTTGTTATGAGGAACAGTGGGTTTTGGAGGAGTAGGGTGCCAACTTGCTGGGGGGCAAAGTTGAAAAATTATTTGTATACAAAAAAGAATTGGATTATTTTCTCTGTTCTTAGTACCTTAAGAAAAGCAATTCCAAGCCAAAAAATAATAAAACTCACATTTTCACCTTTGAGTAATAAATACCATTTGTTACTATTAGAAACAATTCAGTAGGGTTAGACTTCACTTCAGTACATGGGAATGTTCATCAAACAATGTTTACGCAATGAATATCTTAGTGAATCGACACTTTAAGTTTAATATAAAAAATGTATTATTTACAATATGAGTTTACAGCTGGACAATGATGTACAGACTTCCTAATACCGCCAACATTTAAATTGTGCATATGGATTGTCATCATTGGCAGTCGAGTGACTTGCACTATTCTTTTTATATTTTAAATTCATTTATTTTAAGCTACTACTACACTACTTTAGTTAATTTAAAATGTTTGTTCTTTGTGTTGTGCCATAGCACAAGTTTTCCCCTACTACCTCTGCACACCCGTGCGAGAACTCTCACATGTAAAACCCCGCAGTCTTCCCTATCCTTCAATTGTAAGAGGAAAAGTTGTAAGCAAAACCCATTTATTTGATTAAAAAAAGTATAAAGGTAATTTCCAATATACTAACACAATATCAAATAAAAAAACACCACCACCAATTGATGTTGAAAAGAAATTTTCAAAAAAGATTTATTCGGTATTATCGAGAGATTTCTTGTAATAATTCACAACACTTCCTTAAAAATATCTGAAGTAATGATTCTATACTCTCTGACAGCTTTTTGTGATAGCCACAAAAATATTAAAAAAGCTTTTAACTCTTGAGAAAACTACATCAGTGAACATGAGTGAACATGCCGACTTGAAAGTTTCACTCAATCCTTGCTGATACTGAAAATACTGGTATAGGTAAAACACAAACCAAACCCAACAAGACATCTTCACTCTTCACTGTACATCCACATCCCTCCACAATAAGGTACATAGCACTTGTAGACCTCGTCAAAACGTTAAATGAATGTATTTAGTACACCGATATGAAACAATCT
>BOPP01000192.1:211659-232692 GCA_017312745.1 Gryllus bimaculatus | reverse complement strand
AAAATAGTCCATTGCTTCAATGGTCCAAAGAAATGGGAATCATACACAATTTGCAAACTTTTAGAATTTTTGAAGTTGCGTAAAGTGACACTCACTTTTATTTCCACTTGAATTAATGACAAAATCTACACTTTTGTCACTATAACTCTAGCACAATGATTTCATTTTTATTAGGGAACCAAATGCTACAAAATGCAATACAATAAAATTATAACCTCAAAAATTCACCTGTACCTCTTTTAATAAAAAATCCTATAAGAAATTTATTAATTGCCCTTGCAACATTATTGACATAAAAGAAGTCCAGAGAAATGCCATTTGGAACAAGCCTCAACGTCTCCAACAACTTCAGAAATCGCATTAGAAAACTGTGAATGAGATATGACATCTAATATGCCTTTGAAAATCACGTTAGATTTCACGTTTGGCTAAGAAAAGATTCTATTTCGACAGAGTGATTTTCTGCATTACCTCACATCATCAAAAGAATTGATAAAATTCTGTTACAAATGAAGTGATAATAATGAATATAAATAAGCTTATTATTGGGAATATACCACTGGCTTGTTTCTCAAATAGATATATATGAGAAAAGTAATATCCCTTACTTTTGCCTGCTGTTGCAACAGAATTTGCTGCTGTTGTGGTTGTTGCTGGGCCTGTTGCTGACCAGCAGCAGCTTCTACCACAGATGTAGAGCCAGCAGTTGTTTGTACCACCTGACAATAACATATACAGTGTCAAAGAAACAGTAGTGGCCATAGTTAAGGACATTTTTGTAGTTTTCTTAAAATTCTTATGCTATTGCATCATGTGAAACACAAATGGGAGTTAGCATACCAATTTCTAAATAGATCCTTTGCCTAAAACAATACTAATTTTCTATTTATTCTATTTTTCTTATTTCTACAACCTAATTTTGATTCAGTTGTAGCCATTTGAAAATTGCAAAATTTTGGAAATGGTCAGATACTTGATTCACTAATGACCCATTGATATTCTACCCCCTGAATAAACTCAAGACAGTTGAAGTCCAAAAAAAAAAATTCGTGTGCTTGCTACATAAATGCAATCTCAATATTAATAAGATGATTTCATCAAATTCTTTCTCTCTGAAAGAAGAGAAAATAAATAAATCTCCTTCATTCCATATCTCTTCTCTAGAAGGCAAAAGCTCCACATTCTGCAAGATAGAAGCAAAAGGGAAGTCTCCTGTTCTTATTTTTTTTTATTTTGTGCAGGAAATGGCATCTTTTTGCACTTGAAGTGGCCACTTCATTCTTGCAAATTTTCAAACGGGGACAGAAATCATAAACAAGAAATATAATTGGCAGTGCTGGTAATTTAGAGGTCTAAAGGAATTATCAAAAACACCAATTACATTCCTTTAGATCTTCTAGAAAGCATCTCTTAATAAATAGATGTCTAGCCACATCAATGCTGCATTTCATCGACACAGTTCAAAATCTATGTGAACGAGGTCCTGCAAATATGGAAAAGGAGTTGTGCGGGAATAATAATACCAGTAGATATGTACTCTACTCTCTACACTTTTCAGTTTGCACGACCAGGTAATAGTGGCAAGATGATATAGAATTTATGCTGATAAAGATTAGAGATGAGTATCCAAAGTGAGGATTGACACTCAACATAGATATAAATAATTTACTGGGCATTAAATAGTAATAACGATTACGTAACTATGGACCCAGGAAAAAAAACTAAGAAAACTAAAGAAATAAAATATTTAGGGGTAAAAATTGGGAAGCAGGAACTTTCTAGACAGAGGTTTTGGAACAAATTAAACAAGGCAGAAATCTGATTGGTTCCCTGAATTCTATCCTATGGGACAAGAAAATAAATAAAAATCAAAACTAATGATACATAGAGTAATAATCCAAAGTGTGGTACTGTATGGTGCTGAGAAATGGCAACTCTCAGAACAAATAAGAGCAAAGTTGATGGTCAGGGAAATGGACTTTCTTAGAATCATCTTGCTGGCATCTCAAGAAGAGAGAAAATACGAAATAAAAGAATTAAAGAAATTATGGGTTTGAAGCAGAATACACTACATGAAATTGAAAGGAAACAACTGTTATGGTTTGGACATGTGCAGAGCAATAGACTTCCAAAGAAGCTTTTGGATTGGTAATCGCAAGAAAGAAGGAAAAGAGGCCAGCTGCGATCTGGTTGGAGAGACAACATAGAGAAGACAATGGCTGGATGACAGATACCTCCTAGGACTAGAACAATAGAGAAGAGTGGAAAAAGAAGTAAGAACCACCTAAGGGTCAACCAAATGGGAAGAAGTAAAATAAACTACCTGAATAATAAGACTTAAAACTGTAATCATTGGATACTTTTCTTTTTACTTTAGAAAATGTCCCAGGGCCCTCATATAAAGTACCCTCTCAAAATTAAAATATTGGTTTATGGGAAAATCGGCTAAATATTTTAGCCGCTAACATTGTTCACAGAAGGTCCAACGGAAGGACAGATACATGTTTTACCATCGTTTGATTGTACGATATCAAGGACCCACAAAATATGGATTCTGGCTACAATACATGTTAGAGGATATTTTTCTAAATTTAGCAACAGAATTTATTCACGTTCCTATTACCAGGGGCCTATAATATCCCCACTCTTTTTCTGCCTAAAATTCGTGTTTGTTTTCATCTAGCATTACACAGATTTCTCTCTACTGAGTAAGTGGTAGAGAGAAAGTAAAAAGAAATGAATTCCAAAATGAAAACATCTGAAATTCTTGAAATAAACATGAATAAATATATTTATTCATACACATCACTGCTTTTTAGTACGTCTAAGAAAATCATTATTTTATATAACATTGTGTTGTTTACTTAAATACTTTTGCTTTTCTATTCATTCCAAAAGATATTCCAGTTCTGGTATGTGTTGGTGTCATTAAAAATGAGATACACACATTCAAAGTTTCTCTTAGAACAAGAATAATCAGCATGTACTGTATACTACTTCTCTACTCACCTGTGCCTGCGCCTGTGTCACAGAAGCACCCTTCCCCTGCGGCAAAGCCTGTTGCCGAATGAAAATGGTCTGAGGTCCACCAGCCAATGTGGTCCCACCGCCTGCAGCGGTAGCGTTGACTAGACGAACCCCAGCCAGTCCTAGGGCTTTGGCTGTTGCTGGTGCCACGGCACGAGCACGCTGCACAGCCGTTGCTGTCGCAGACTGCTGCTGCTGTTGCTGTTGAAGCTGCTGTGCCGCTGACACAACCTGCTGCGGGGACGCCTGTCCCGATGCCTCAGGTAGTTGCTGCACAGTCAAACACTGATTGCAATTAGATGCAAAAAGGAGAGAACCAATATTGTGGAAGATATAAGAGAGAGAAATTTATATTTTAAGGGTACAGGAAAATAGTTTTGAAGACAAGCAGGCCCTTATACATTCATAACTCCCAATTATCATCACTTGCCAGCAAAGACAAATTTAAAAGACTAAAAAGTTGCAAAACACAGGTTAATCCAAAAGTAATGTTCAGAAGTGTTCCCCTATATTAAAATAAAAAAATAAAAACAAAAACTACTTTTCAGGATTTATTTTTTTAATTTACCTATATTCATAAACAATGTTTTAGGCATTATTTAATGAATCAGCAATGAGGAATTTATATATTGCTTTGACCGAAAATAGTCATATCGTTAAATTGGGATCTGTACTTCTTTGTAAAAAAGGCGAATTCAAATGAAAGGATTTCTCTTCCAATAACTCAAGATAAAATGCAGCACATATGCAACACCTATCTTATAAATAACCTACAGATTCACTTTAAGTGGGGGAATTACTATAAGCTCTACAAATAAAAACCAATCACTGCATATTGCAACCAGCTACAATAAAATTTTATTCAACTTGTCTTGAAATGATTTATTTGACAAATGGACCGCCTGTTTCTACGAAATGACATTTGACTAACAAAATATTTAATTACAGTATACAAACCTATCAAATATATGAGAGTGCAAGAAGATTCATTATTCAATAAAACCTCATTAACACACATTTCAAGAAACCAAAAATAAAAATCCCTGTTATCTCATTGTTATATACAAGAAAACTCTGCTTTTACGTTTTCCTGGCATTTACAACATTTCTTGTCAGTCCCATCAGCTTTTGTATATTCTTAACATTATGAATATCCTGCATTTACCATAGCATAATTTATATTTTCCCACTATTTCCAAGACGGCTTGCCATCTGGAAAGCCGTTCACTCCATGCACAATAGATACGGTCGAAGCACATTCTCACTACCTTGCCGTGTTAAAAATGGCCGTAACAGAAAGACAATTAAAATGGTGCGATATTATAAAGAGTTATGAAATATTACATGAAGACTAGAAGATTTAAATACAGTGAAAGTCATTATTGAATAGCCAGGCTAATACAAATTTTCAATTCATGACATTACAGAGGTATTTACAATGGTAGAGAAAATGACCAATGTGCCTTTGTAGAAGAATATAAACAAGCCTTGCATAGACGGAAGAAAAATATAACACGAGCCTTGCATTGTCATGCATCACCTAACACTGATGATGCCACGCAGCTGTGTGGATGTCTGTGGACACAAATCACTTAACGCGTGTGGCAGATTAACACTGAATCTTATACAACACACAAGCACTCTGAGCAACGTGCAACGTTGCCAATGTTTGTTGCGTAGCGGGCGTTGCACATTGAAAGTTAAAACGCATTTTATCTTGACTTATGTTGTAGCTTGAGCTGTAGGTACAACACACGTCGCCAAGAGTATCTGTGTGCTGCTCCGCATAAGATAATGTTAATCTATGATGCATGTTTTATGACGTTTTCACAGGCTGACACAGCCGACTTCATCACAATAGGTGATGCACATCAATGCAACAGTCATGTGAGTAGGCCTAAAAGAGGTAGCCTCACGATCATCTGTTTATCATCCTACTTCATAATTTCACACTTTCTCATTCTCAACATAACTTTTTCCCATCCATTAATAACTCAAACATAAAAGTTTAAAATTCTTGGTAAGTTTTTAACTGTAAATTTGTTTCATGAACCATCTATTTGTTATTTCATAAATAAATAAATTTCAAAAAATTACTAGTTTAAAATCATAATGAACTGCCGAAAACAAACATTTTTTGGAGTTGGTGAAAACATACACATTTTTTTTCTTACAATACAAATACCATTTCCCTTCATTCAACAACGAGTTCATGATGCATCATCAAAGGCTACCATCAGAGGATGGTGGCGACTTGAGGACATGTTGTTGCGACATTTAAAATTCAATAGGCTTCGGTTAAAATGCCTTTCGGTTTCCAAACTAAATTTCAGTCAGATTTCTATTTGACCTTGTAACATTGTTTATTACATATCTAATACTTCATATTAAAACATATTATAATATTTATTGATTGCATAAGTACTTATATGTACTTATTCATTAAACTGTGCTTATATTTTCGGAGAAAAAAATCATTTCCACTTACACACGTTTCCTGCAATTTACACCATTTTCCTAAGAGTCCCATGAAAAGTGTAAAACAGGGGTTTTACTGTCTTTTGTTCATGTGAAGTTGAATTATGTGTGAAGTGAGTATGTGCTAAGGAGGGTTTACTGTAGTTGCTTATACAATAATGAATTATCTATTTAAAGGCAATATTTATGCTTTAAATAACTTAAAATTTTCTTTAAATAACAATATTATACATTTAAAAAATTAGAACCAGTAATAGACTTGTGACACCTCATATATATGAGAAACATTCCATTTTTGTTTAAACCTCACCCTTTGCTGACAAGCAAAGAAATAAATGAGACACTCACCGTGCGCACTTGTCCAGCAGCAGCAGCAGCTTTCGCCTGCGCTGCTACAACACTCCGTGCAGTGGCTACAGCCTGTACTTGCTGTGGCGTCAGGGTAACAGTCTTCATAAGGCTTGTCACAGGGCTACCTCCCGCTGTCTTCATCTGCAGCAAAACAGAGAATAAGATCTTACTTTACACACACAGCAACTGTAAAATACACAACAAAAATATAGTTGTGAAAACATCCAATTGATTACACTTGATTTTCTTGCCCTTTATTCCACAATAATAAAACTCAACAATTGTGAAAACTTTTTTAGAAATAATAATATTCTGACCACTTCTAGAAAAGGAATTCCTAACTTTACTTAGAGAAAGAATCCAAAAGCAACATCAAAATAACACATCTGAGATTAAAAAAGTAAGTTAAGTTACAACCTACTAATACTCTACATTTTGCTCCCTTGATTGACCCTAAGAAGAGAAACATATGAAATTGGAAAGAAATCTGGTTAGCATCACATAAGTACACTAAGTACTTCTTGGTCTCAGTTATGCCAGGATGTTTCTTATAAGTCTTTTGCAAATTCAAGTATCCTGTCTGACGACGACTTCTGTATCATTGCCTAGTGCTGATCTGCTGGAACTCTTCACCATAAGCAGTTTTATATTCTAGAATAAACGGTGCATCTTTCTTTGTTTGCATCATGCTTGCTTGCAGCTTTGCCAATTCATACAAGTTTTTCTTAATGTGCATTATTGTTGAAGTTGCTACTAATTGACTAGCTAAATGTTTCAAGTGAAAAATCATCTGTTGACATATGCTTGAGTTATATGGATTACCAGTCTTCTTAACAGTTTGTATGATTGTATGCACACAATGTGTTTTAGAAGAAAGCATCCAAAATTAAGATTTACTATTTGAATAGTTCAGAATGGCGTGAGAATTACTGAATAACTTGCAGAAGATACAATCATCATATTTATGAGTTGAGATGTGATTTTTCCAGGTCATGCATTAACAGGCACTTTAGCCAACAAATAACTCAAAATTCATTTTTTCAGACTTATGGCAGTCTTGATGTCATAGGCTTCCGTGGCCAGAGTCTTGATCTGGGCTGTCTCAAACGTCGGCACATCAGCCATTGACGCGGCATCACCCGGACAGCCCAGATTATGGCAGTCTACCACTTGGGGTGCGAATTATAATAGTAATCATTAAACTTTATGATATTGTAACATTCTACAAATATATTAAAGTATTCATTTTTATTTCCTTGAATGAAAAGCAGCCATCATTATCATGTTATCAGTGCGGCGTTACAACAATGGGTAACAACAATGACAGTTCATCTATTCTTTTTCACATTCAACACAATTAAAGAATGCAATTTGAAATGAAATATGAAATAATAACAAATTCTAATTTACATAGCATCCAATTGCGTAAATTGGGAGCGAGCGACTGAAGGCTAGCAATCTTTATTTAATTTAGGTTTTAAATAATATCTAAATTATTAATTTATAAAATTATAACAAAAGCTCCAATATAAGCAATGAACAAAGAAATATGAAATACTATACACATTCTAACTTACCGAGCATTCAACTGCCTCAAAACACCTAAAATTACGTTCAAAATACGCAGTATTTTCAGAATGGGCAACTAACTTTGACGCCCAATTACTCCAAAAATACTCATAGTTTTGAAAAATTCAACATGACCTTACTTGAGGATCTGTTTCAGAGTAAGAAAAAAGTTTACTTGGGAATCTGTTCATTAAGAAAAAAAATTCTTCATAATTGTAGTTGTAGGATAATGAAAAAAATTGAATATTTTTCTATTGTAGAAAAATGAGGGTTTTCGACAAACACGAGACCTTCAACATTCCTTAAATGTCCTTCATTCTATCCACCAACAAAATTTCATCAAAAACATGGGAGCTGAATTTGAGAAAGCAATTTTTCAACAAAAAATAAAAATTGCTTAATTTTATGCAACATTACTCAAAAAATACTACAATTTTCGAAAAATTCTACATGACCTTATTTCAAAATCTATCTTAAGAAACAGTTGTCATTTAGGGAAAAACTATTATCATAAAATAGTTCATTGTAGGAAGACTGTCAAAGTATTTTTCATTGTCTGAAAAATATTTTGAATTATTTCAATTTTCAAAAATTCAGTTTTCAAAGAACATGAGGCCTGCACTATTCTCTTAAACATCCTTCAAACTAACTACCCACCAACAAAATTTAATCAACCAGGTGGTGTCATTTTTTTGAAAATTTTGAACATGTTCAAAGTTTCAAGCAAAGTAGCCCCCAAAATTAAAATATTGGTTTCACATCCAAGGAGGCATGAGATCCCCCAGATCGATTGGGGAATATCAATTTCGGAGAAAATCAGCTGAACAACTAGCATTGTTCATAGACAGACGGATGGATGGGCAGACATTTTGCCATCAATCGAATTTTCGGTATTAAGGACCGGGATTCTAGGATACAGGGAACAGGGATTCTAGCTACACCACATATTAGGGAATTTTTTTTCTAAATTTAGCTTCTGGATTTATTCACTCATTTATTACCAGGGCCCTATAATAAGAGATTTTCTGCCAAAAATTCGCCATTTTTTCATACAGAATTACATAATTTTCTCTTGTTAAGAAGTTCCTTCTTTAGCATGAGAAAGTAAAAATCACTGTTGTGTTTTGTATTCATATTCTTCTTGTAAATGAAGAATACTCAAATAATATTCAATGGATATGTACAAGTCCCCAACAACATTCCTAGCTCAAATTGACAATAGCAAGTTTCACAATGTAATTCATTACCTTTTAAGCTATTTTCAGGAATTTGAAATTATACTACTATTATTATTATGAACTGTATATAATCATTCTTACTTGTACTGAACTGGCAAGTAGACTCTTGCCAGCAAGTAACGTGGTAGGTGTGACACGAGATGAAGCAATTGCAGCAGGTGAAGATGTAACTGATACTGATGTGACAGTAGGGGTCTGGAGAATGGAGGCAGCAATGGTGGACACAGGTGGGGGGGATGTTGGCAGTTCCTTCTTGATCGACACAGGAGTTGTGGGGGTGGGTGGGGAGGCAGTGGTGGGCGGAGACGACACCAGGCCTGCCACCGCCGCAGCAGCTGCAGGATCCTTCTTCGCACGACTGATCTTTCTTGGTCCAGTTGCCTTCTTGCCCTTGACAGCTCCTTGTTGTTGTTGGTGTAGCCGCTCTACACAATGGAAAGAGAACAGAATGTTACATAACACAGAAAACAAGGAAAATCAACCTCTTTAAAGTAATTTATTTATCATTATTGTGGGCAACAGTAATAAGACTGATAATTTCTGATTCAGTTTGTGTATAACAATTATAAGGAATAAATGTAAAAAAATTTGATGCATAACAGTGAATATAGTACGTTACCAGCTGTTTAACCTGGTTAACATAAAACATAATCCACGCTGTATTATCTCTCAAGAAAGAGCAGTCTCAAAATAATATTTTTCAAAAAAAGGTCATCCTTATTCTTTCTTTTATTTGTTCTGTTTACATTAGAGAGCTGTAACAAAATCAGTGGTGGAACCAGGATATTTCTTGGTGTTATAGTGTAGTCCAGAGAGCTAGGTAGAGTGTGCTGCTGTCATGATGTTTTCTTACACAGAATTTATAATCTTAGGTAAATATAAAATTTATTTTTATTTGCCGATTTGTAGTTATTTATGTTTTCAATTGTGACACTGACAGAATAATGTTACAAGAGAAAATTAGAAAAAACTGTTCTCGTGAACATGTATCATTGGCTTCTTGGTCTTTGGGAGTGTTACTGAATTATATTAGAGAAATTTATGATTCACATCTCTTCCCATTCTTGTTATGTACATTTTCCTTCTTTCCAACTAAGCCATACCGTGCCAACCTTGCTCTGCCAACTGTTCCATGAGACCTTTAATCTATGTACTAATTAATTACCCATAATTATATTTTATAAAAGTGTGGAGGAATTGCCACATTATCACATGAAACTGTTCTACAGTGTGTCAATTTAAGACCTATGCAAAGACTGGATGGTTGCCTTTCTTGTTCACCCAGCCTTAGCAACATTCTCTTTTTCTGACTCATTTGCATGGCATATTTCTGAAGATCTGCTGTGCTTCTTTTCATTGTATAACTGTTCTTTTCTTCTTTCAGTATGGATTATGAACTCTCCCTTGCTCCCAATGGTTGTTATGTCACTCTGTTGGTGACATTTCTGAGAACAATAAAGACTTTCAACAATGTTCAGACACAGTGGTAGCAGCAGCCTTTGTAATGATAGCGGCCATCATAATTACCGTTGCTTTTCTGTCCCTTATGAACAAAAACATTTGTACAACCCTAAAAAACACAAAACACAGCAAACTGTCACATACTAGCTTCATACTTCAATTTCTGCAGAGTTCCAACTTCAATGTTGTGATGATCAACAATCTGTCCTAGTTTCTGCAAAAGGGTGTTACTTCTTTTATTTTATTCTTTTATTTTATTCAGAAGGTTACAGAACCACTCTATTGCTTGTGATAATACATTTTTAACTACTTTTATGAGTACTTCTCGCAACAGTACCTTCAATATTTTTTACCCTGATGTAATCTTGCATGACTCTATTGTATTTTTCTAAATACAAGGAATCAAAAAAAAAGTGACAACAATAGCACTTTACGAAATACGTATCATAAGATATCTTATTACAAAGTGAGATTGGAGAATTATCAAATGCGACTTTAACGTCAATTTTAATAACCAATCGAATGATGAAAAAATATTAAAATACAAATATCATAGAATATTTTATTGGCTTTGTAAAATTTTCAATGTAATATGATTTTTATTAAAATTTGACTACACATTTTAAGAAACGTGACAGACTGATGCTGATAGTACGATACACACAGCTTGATTCACAACATATCTTTTGCAACAGTTTCTCTGGAAGGTGTTTACATCATCCACCTAATAGTCCAGTTTTGACCTCCAGCAATTTTCTTACACCTCTAGAAATTCCTGTCTGATCAGCAGTACGCAGAGTTGCAGGCTGCTGATGAACACCGTTACCTATTCGAGGCAGTTCTTCTATCACAACTATGCAAATGTTGATCTCACGATATGACAAATGTCTCGATTCTGGAGGTGATTAGTATGTGATAATAAAGAGCATCAATGCGATTACGTTTTTTTCCAGAAATTGTGAAGTCTTTTTGTCGACGTATAATCACTTTCCAAATGTGCCTTGCATGTGTGTCACTTTCCACATGAGCAAAAGGACAACAATACATGGTGATTATGCAGAAAAATAGTGCAATTGCTGCATTATTGCATTGTTTTAGCATAGCATTGCTGCTATTACAATATTGTTTTCTCAAGAAATTGCGATAACGATTTGTCTATGACCTAAGGAAAAACTCAATTTCCGAATGTAAAAGGACGATAATTGATGGTGATTTAGCAGAAAAAAAAGTGCTGTATCTCCTATAAAACTACTGTTTTCCCTCGAAAGTGTGATGACCTTCAGGGCAACGTACGTAGGGTGGAACACAAAGCGGGCTGGAGGCACTTGGCGCGCCACTCACCGAACTCCTGCTCGGTGCGCGCGCGGTGCAGGTACAGCCAGGTCTTGCGCTTGGTGTCGTAGCGCACGCAGGGGTCGGGCTCGTAGTGCAGGCGGTCCAGCGCCCCGGACACCACCGAGTGCAGCAGCGACTCGTGCGCCGCCGCCGAGCCGCCGCCACCGCCTCCTGCGGCCCGCCTCCGCGCGCCCGCCGCGCCGCCCCGCCACCGCCGCCGCCGGCCCCGCCGCCTCCCGCCGCCCCGCGCCGCCCACGCCCGGCGGCCGCCAGGTAACTGCGAGTCGCGCAGCAGCTCGCAGATGTCGCTGCGCGTGCCCTCGCCGTTGGGCAGGCGCGCCGTCGCGTCGCGCACTGAAACACACGCCAACCACACCGACTCATACAGTGATTACCGGATTTGCCAGTGCTAGTCCCGTAATTGTGGAGCACGTTTTATCCAGGGAGGCGATGACGTTCCTCTCCCGTGGAAGGAGAAATCAGGTACCGACCCTTTGGCTTGCAAGGTCCCCCTTCCAGACAGCGGGCACCGCCCCAGCCGCACTGCTACTCGACTCCCAACATGCGTCATAGCGCGCGCGCGCGTGTGTGTGTAAAGGGAGAGGATAGGACAAGGAAAAAGAAAGAAAGATCACGAGCGGTCCGCGACCGCGACCGTTGTTAGGATGCTGCTCCGGCATTCGCCTGGTTGATCGGAGAAACCACGGAAAACAGCCGTCCGCTAGAATTCTTCTCCAGACAGTGGCTGGATTCGACCTAGCTATGTAGCTAGGGTCAAAAATCTGCCATTGTGAGGACTCGAACCCTAGGGCCCCCCGGACAGAGGCACTGTAGAGGCAATGACAGTGCTACCTTTGATCCATCACAGCAGCTCATAACACCCAATGAATCTGCTATTTTGCAAAAGGCGACATTTACCTCAGCTGTTTGTCCAGCACACATAGTTGGAAAATGTCACATCTCTGGGAAAGTAAATAGAGAATCATGCCAGCTCAGAATTTATGAACAGGCAATATGTGATGGACCTGTTTTAATCAAACAGTTTATTCTGAATGAAATGGAGAGCTTCACTCATTCCCACGAAGACTGGAGATATGCCCTTTTCGAAACAACCATTTTAAATATATTCAATTTGAAAAACAATAGCAAAGCACGAGGGTTGACAAAGTGTCAGTTATATCAATCATTCAGATAACCAATAAAGAGTCCAATAACTTTGGGTATTACAATGACAGGGGAACTAATGTAGGGGATAACGGGAAATTCATTTTGCATTAAATGGCAAGGGAGAAGCATGCAAGTTACTGCTGACAAGTAAACATAGTACGGCAAAGCTAACTCTCCTGAGGCACAGGTGTTGTGCACAAAGGAGATGGGAACTAGAATACCCATCATCTATCCATTGAAGAAAAACGTAAAGAAAATGTTAATTTAATATGACATATAAAAGGGAGTTACTTCAGGTGATAAAAAATACATCACCCTTATTCTCTTTGTTTAGATGCACAAATGTTTCCTAAGGTATTTTCCTGGCAAAAACGCTTAATTTCTGCACAGGAGTTTCTTGGTGATTTCTCTTTTTCTATAACGTTTAGAAGCTAGTGCTTATAGTAAGTGAAAGCTCTCATTTCAGCATGTGCCCTAGTTGGTACAAATTTTGCCTAACAACGCTCAACAGAAGCAGCAGCAGCAGCAAAAGAAGCGGAAGAAGCAGAAGAAAACGACGCGATAGCGAAGAAATATCTCCCCGAAGGGGAATTTGTGAAGACGGCTACTGAAGTGATAGCCCCCAACGTATGCAACCCGCCGGGCGTGAGTGTATTACGGAACATTCCGTTTATACAGGGGCTGAGCACAGTAATTGCTCAGCTAATGCATGATGGCGCGAGCTAACTTCAAAAATAAACTGTCCGAAGCTTGTACCAACAAGACATAACAGTGGAATTACACAATGACAACACAAGCTTATGAAAACAAGCATACCCTAAAGTGAAGAACAGAAGAAGGGGAACAATAAGCAAGAAGTAAAGGAGTATGAAAGAGAGATAAAAAGAAGGAATTGAATTGAATTGAATTATGCCTTATTTTTACGTGGCGAGACTCAGGCCATTAGGCCTGCTCTTCCGTCTGACCACGCAAATTTCGCTACGCTCCTTTCACCAACTACCGGAGAAAGGAGGTATTTCTTGGGCGAGAAACAGGCGACTTGAATTTAGCTCAGAGGCGTCATTTAGGCTTGAGGATCTTTTACATGCAAGTGAATCTACAAACATGGGACAGCCGGCTTTACTTCCCCTCCGAAGGAAGGCGTATGAAGGATTTTTTCGCCCTTAAAAATCCACGGCTTCGATCGGGTTTGAACCCCGCAACTTCGGTACAACAGTCCAGTACGCTAACCGTTACACCATCGTCGCGGCAAGGGTAAAAAAGATGAGAATAAACAAGAGGTACAAGAAGAGTCAAAAGTGTTGTTATGTTCCACACTCATTCCTTTGTGCAAGTGAAAGGGAGACTTATAGCTAGCCCCCTCCTTTCTTGACAGGTGATATCAGTGGTTTTTTGCCATATCTTTCATTGAATATGGTATGATGGTATGTGATGATTGTACAGAATGGATGATAGTAGAGGTGATAAAAGAGGGTTAAATGATGGTGAGAGATGAATGATTTAAGGTTGGAATGGTGGTTTACATGAATGCCATGATGGTCTTTAGCCATTAATGCCACCAGACAAAACATCCATGTGTTATTGGAATTCACATGAACCAGAACCCCAGATTTTTTTACTGCAACCAAAGACACTGTAATAACTTGAATTATAACAAACACTTGTGATAAATTTCACTGTATTTTGATCACAAAAATAATTTATGTTGAATAAAATTATCTCTGATACTATACCAATTGCCACTTGCTAGCAGCAGCCGCATCAGTATTTCACAGAGAGAGATCGCCATTTCTTTTAATGGAATTGCATAAAATTCTTTCTCATAAATTAAAAAAGCAAGTGACATAAATAAATTTTTGATATAACTTTAATATTATCAATTAATGGGAAGCAAATGAAGTTGCAGGGAAATTCAGTACAAAACAGTTTTTCCAGGGCATCCCTAACATGCTAAAAGATCAATTTCTGGCACAGAACCTAAAGTGATGAGATAAATCTGTAAATGCAACAAAGAAAACAATATTTATTTATGTAACAAGTCCTTAAAGACCAATAGAGGATGTGTTACATTTGGTGTTATTTCTAGTTATTCAAAATAAACATTATCTCTTCCATAAGTTAAGAATTGCCATTACTCTTAATGTTCTGCTACATGGGGACTAGGTACCGTTTGTAAATACCAACACAGGGTGCGGAAGGACCAATAGGGACACAAACGGGACAAAATGGGGCAAGGAGGCATACCGGACAAAATGTGACAAGTTGATATCGGGAAAAAATTAAAAAAGTGAGCTAAGGGAGCAAATGGAAAAGAGGGACAGAGGGACAAATGTGACATGGGGACAAAGGGTTGAAATATAACAAAAATTTCAGAATTGATGTCTTGTAATACTAATGAAGATAAATGTCACAATTTCAAATGGCATTACATTTTTAAAAATTGTACCTTAAATATATCTGTACCAAAACAATTGCAAAAAATTAATTTTTTACATTAAGTTGTAACAAGTTTGCATGAGATACGACTCTACCGCAATATATAACTATAAAAGAATAAAGAAGTTGTTATTATAAGAGTTATTCTAAAGAAGTAACTGTGGCTGTGGCTGCTCACCGAGGGCGAGGATGGTGACGAAGTTGGGGCGGTCGGCGACGAGCAGCGAGTGGCCGCGGGGCTTGTTGGCCGCGGCGCCGCCGCGTACGCGCCCTTCACGGGCCCCACGACGCTCTCGTAGCCGTGCAGGCGGTAGGTGAAGGCGCGGTGCGGGTGCGCGTAGCGGCGCCGCTCCTGCTCGCGGAACTCGCGCCGCTCCTCGCCCGTCGACGGCCGCACCGTCCACGTGGTCGGGCAGCGCGGCGGCGGCGGCGACGCGCGCCCGCGCCGCGCTCCGCGCCGCCGGCGCCCGCGCCCGTCACCGCTCCCGCCGCAGCCGCCTCCGCGCCCCCGCCGCTGCCGCCGCCGTCGACGCCTCCTCAGCCGCCGCCGACGCGCCCTCCGCTGCACAACACAGCAAAAAGGGCATTAAGGCCCATTCACAATGCAAACGCTTAAAACATAAGCATAGCGCATACATGTAAACATTTACATAAGTGATAGACTCAAGTATTCACAATTTCTAACATAAACATAAGCAAAATAGCTGTGAGACATTCTGGTTTACTATTGGTTGGATGTGAGACTCGATTTCAAGGTACCGACTGTGTCCATGGCCCATATGGCATTAGTTCTTCTATCGACTTTGCTTCAATTTCGATTTTGATTTTGAGTTACCGTTCTGTGATTGGTTCATTTCTCATGTCTTACTTAACCATAAGCATAGAAGCTTGAAGCTTTTAAGTTAACGTCTCTACGTGTTATGCTATGCAAATGCATTGTGAATGAGTTCACTTGTGGATGTAGTCCTAACTTTTATGTTAATGCCATGCTTATGTTTATGTTTGCATTGTGAATGGGCCTATATGCACTGCAACAAACCTCTTTATGCTAGGCCATAGGTGAACACAGCCTATACTGCGATTTAAGCAACCCAGCCCCTGGCAGGTATCAGCTGTTGACAGACTCATTCAATCGGGAGCTTACATGTCATCATAGTCACGTTACCTTAGTGACATCCAAGCTCCCGGTTGGATGAAATCAACAACAGCTGATACCTGCCAGGGGCAGAGTTGCACAAATCGCAATATAACACATGGGAGGAGCCCACTACTTTTCTTAACCCACTTTTGCACTTTACATATGTCATATTTTATTAGTACATAAATAACACACACTAAACAAAGAATGAAATTATAACTTTAATAATACAATTGATATAATTTGAACCTGACAGATGGCTTGGAGAGCCACTTCTTATGTCATATAACAATCTGCACCCCTACTTTAGCCAAAATATCATATATATTTAAATATAAACCGCATTTTTTTTTCAAAAATTGCTAGTTGAAAATTGGGGTGCGGGTAATATTTGACTCAATGTTGGTTCCACGAATGTAAAGTGTGTTGCATGATGTCACATGGCGGCATAGGTTATTCTTGTTTTTATAACGTGGCGTATCAGGGCCTATCTCCACGATGGAATGTCTGGCAGCATTTCGCGTCTTTCTCGGTCGGGCCACTAGATGTAGCGTGATCGCAACCATATCAAGCACCGCTTGTTATGGTCGCTATATCTAGTGGCACGACCGAGAAAGACGCGAAATGCCTGACATAATGCCAATTTAAAGATGGGCCTTCAGGCGCAGCTTTATAAAAATCACACTCTAACCAATGTTAATGGCAGGCCTTTTGAGGACAGATATTATTGCAATAAAAATGAAAAAATGTGGGGAAAAAAAAGTCTTTTTTTCAAGACTCCTTACCAGAAAATTAGGATGCAGTAATATTTGAGTATATATGGTTAATGCCTTTTTGCATGCCTATTATAGGTCAAATAAATTCTTGAACTTCAACCATCAGAAATCTTTCATATTCTACAAGTAGTGTTAAAGGTGAAGATGAAATATCCCTCACACATTGTTGAGTATTTAATCATGCTAAAAAAAATTACTTATTCAAACTGTTTGAATTTTTTCCTTCAAATAATTGTAAGTTTTTGCTCTGCTTTGCTTGGCTTGGATGCCAACTTCTGACAAAAGCATACATGCGGATGTGACAAGGCATCTCTCTGTGATTTCCCAACAATAGTCACTTTTCAAAATGCCTTCATTTTCAGAAATTTGAACACTCATCCTCACCTGTAGCTGTTTCTGCTGTGTCTGCCGAGGCGTCCGAAATTCGTCTCGCCGATCCAGCCACAAGCGACACAAAGGAGCCAGTCGGACATCCGAGTCACGCCCTGCCCCAATCCATTGGAAAGCACCCAGAGCACGTTTGTGCTCCAAAAAGGGCACAAAATCTTCTGGTTGTGCCTCTGAAGCAAAATAAGGCATGCTGTCTTCATTTACCAGATCACTATTGTGATACATAAAAAACTAGAGTACAATTTTTTCTATAAGATGGAATATCATTTCTTATTGAGACACATAAATAACTATTTTTCTCTTTTGATTTTGATGCATGATGTTCACAAAAAATAATATTGCAAGAGCCAACTGAATTGCTTCTTCAAAATTATTGCTTTTATGTTATGAGCTCATAGCTGAACAGACTTACGGCAACAACTGCTGTTAGAAGCAGCTTTGATGCTTTGACATGAATATATTTATTCATTAAACTTTACACACATAGTTATCTCCGAACTATTTACAAACGGTCACGATTATCAATTGTCAATGTGTTTTCTTTCTTCACAAAATTACATTAGTAGTGGCTTAAACAATATAATAGGTTTACCCCAATATATTTGGTTAACAATCCTCTAATTGTCAAAGTAACTTCAACATGTGGATCATAAATGTAATATAACATACATGATTAACCATACTCTTGCAAGATCTTTCACTATTTTGTCCTCTTTTCTTTGTTAAAACGTCCTCATCAATAACACGCCACATTCTTAGTTTTTCAGTTTCATGCATTGCATAGCAGCATATGAATTTATAGGTAAACTCAGAAACTTGGATGCAGTGAAGGACATCAGAGACGCGCAATTTATACTGCATACAATTCTGTGCAACCACTTCGGGAACCATCACTAAAAGTGGACAACGATAGAACAAATTTCCTTTTAAGAATATTAATATTAATCAAATTGTTGATCAGAAATTCCCCATCCTTCACAATGAATGAAAAGTAAGAATTCTTACATAATTTTAAATTGTATAAAATATCATTGCATTGTTTTATAGCAATTTGTATATTCCATCAATCATCATGAATTTATAAAATAACAAAAACAATATACATACTAAAATACTCTAATGGGAGTACCAAACCTTTTCCTCCTCTTTGTGTTGCAAGTTATCACTCAGCAACTAATAATATTTTCAATAAAACAAGTGCACATCATTTAATGATCTAAAATTGAGGGACAAATTGCATTGTTAAAGAAATCTTTGGTTTCAGTATTAGAGATGGAAAACAGGTTCAAAAATAAAAATTTGAACTTAAGCAATTTTGAAAACTTTATGTTTAAATGAAAATTGGAACTACATTATTCAAATAAAAGCACTTATGTCTATTCAAGAAAAACAATTAAATAAAAAAAATTGCAGCCACTCTCCAGAAAGTTTTGAAAATGTTTCAGGAGCATCATATAAAGAACCCCCCAAAATTAAAATATGTTGATGGAATGGCACAACTGGATATTACCCCTGATGTAGTTACCAAGTTTCAGCTTAAAAGCGTCTAATCTGACATAGTAAGACATGAGACATATTTACATTTGTCCAGACATCTTGACATTATGATAGACAATTGCGTGGGTAACTATAACCCCTCTTCATCTATATGAACCATTTTTGGAATAGATTGAAGTTACAGATCAAAAGAGTATTTAACAACTGAAAATTTTTGTTCCCTGTACTGCAGTAGAGGAAGGAAAAGTTAAAAGGTTATCACAATATTATAACAATATAAACAAGAAAACAAAATCACTAATTTACCAAAGTTTGGACCACATGATTTTGGTTTCTGATAAATATAAATCTTTTGTATCTAAGCGTAGAATAAGGTTATCAAAACACACCAGGAAAGTCTCCGCAAAGGAACGCGACTGCAGAGGGCAGAAGGGCAGGCCAACTGGGGGCCAGGCTGTACCAGTCGTTCAGAGGCGAGATAGGGCTCTCCTGCCAGGCACGAAGGCGGTCCGCAAGAGCAGATAGTGCCATGCGATGATGAGGCGTAGAGCACAGCACGTCGCGGATGAGAGAGAAGAAGCAGGCATGTGTCTCTTGCATGAGTTCAGGAGCAGGCCTGCATCAGAAGTGAAATCGTCAAATCAATATAACACCTCATTCCTTACAAGAAATATTAAGTCTCCTTGTAACTTACAACATTTTTCAATATTTCTCAAAATGAAGTGACATGGAATTATTACAGACAATAATAATTCACATACTAGTGACATTAAAGTAACACAAACAAAGAAAACACAACAATAAAAATTAATATTACTTTTCGAAGCTAGGCGGCATTGTTTGCATTTATAGTTGTTCATGGTATTTGTGATGGTGTTGTAGGCATTACAAGTTGTTAGTAATATTTTCACTGCGCTGCAATCACTGATTGTTTTATACAAAGTGAACCACATTTCATATTTTTGGATGATAATTGGTAGAACTGTTGCCAAGCAGGGTAAAGGTTGCATATCAACAGATGTTTAGTGATGCAAGTGCCACGAAGCCCTAAGCTATTCACAACCTGACTATCCACACACTGCAAGTTAGTGCACCTCGAAGTGGTCTTGCTGCAAATAGAACTGTTGCATAAGCTGTAACCTTGTGGGCTATGAGATATAGCACAATTCAGAGTACAAAAGAAGGTCATTTCCATACCTATAAGTTTAGCATAGTAGTGGTGTAATAGAGCCCTGCCCCTAGTGTAAAGCCACTAACCAGCTGGTGCATGCAACCCTACCTATTACGTTTGTAACAGTAGTTGTGTTTGTTTAAAAGCGATGTACAGTAGCACATTGACCATTGTTCTTCCCAGTGTTCCAGGCTAGAGACACACAAGTGTAAAATGACAGACATTAAAGTGTGTCTGTTGTAGCACAGCAGGGAGGCATCTGGGCTGAGGCAAAAAAGCACACTGCAATATTGTCGGGCGGGAAGCACACAACTAATGTTAGCTGCTAGAGTGCATATGTTGTTACTTATGTACTTTGTAGCATCTTAGGGCTCTATCCAGTGCAGGACACACGAAGTACAAATGATGAACTTTATATATGCATACTGAACTGTGTTGAAAGAGAGGTATATGGTTTTCCATTCATGAAATGAACAGATCCGACATTGAAAGATCAATTATGAAGTGCACACAAGCATATCTTTTGGTGGCATAACATACCTCACTTTGGTATCTTGCCATTTAATATGATCATGCAATTTTGATAGAAATTCTCTGAACTATAGCTTGACATTCAGACATAATTAAAAAAACTCTCACCAACTTTGCATAAAATCTAAAAAGGGTGTGAAAATTTTCCCTTTAAAAGCATGGGATGAACCCACCATCTCCTCCCATTACCTCTTATAAGTTTCATTTCAATGTAACACACAATTGCTATCTACATGACACCCACATTTGCTAGAACACCACAGGACAAATGAAATCCGTTGCGCGGCGTGGATTGTGCCAACTGTCAACCAACGAACCTCGAATTGATAGACGTCAACAGCGTACGTTTTGCGACGCTCGTGTGTCTCTAGCCCAAGTGGGCATGGTGGCAATATGTGGCTATCCCCTAATACAACGCCACAAAGCGTGCAAACATGTGGAACAGTTCGATGGAAACCGACGTGTAGC
>BOPP01000192.1:165129-200133 GCA_017312745.1 Gryllus bimaculatus | reverse complement strand
GTCACTGCAATACTGGTTCTGGGCTAAACTCAGCCAGTTCAGCTGCACAACTAGTACCTTATTCTTTTACTAGACAGCTCATGCAATTTAAGTTTTACGCAACAGGAGTCCATCCAAACTGTTCATTACATAACAAATGCTCACCTGTAATCTCGCTTGTGTGCCTTCTTCACCAGGGAGCGCATGTGAGCAATGTCTGGCCGAAAATACCCACTCGTTAGCTGGGCAAAAAAGTCCGTAAGTGGTGACCCAAAATGGAAGTTCTCACAGGCAAATAGACGACGCAGTGTTTCTTCTTTCTCCTCTTCATCGCGGTCACCAGGGAAATTTGGCAGGAAACTCTGAAACACACAACATTATATTGTAATTATTTTCATAAATGTGAATTGCAATCAACGACAAATTTTATCAATTCCTCTATACAACTTGCACTCCTCCTTTAATCATTTTCTGAAACAAAGTGAAATTTTTCCATTCTTTCATTGTGATTTAATAATTTTTCACTGACAGTGGCACCTACAATGTCTTGGATTTTCAATCTCTCCACAGAAGTCAATGGAACCTATTAAAATACATAGCTTTAACTAATTTTCTATTCTAACACAAATTATTAAATACACCAATTGTTTATGTGATATATATTAACTAAAAGAGAACAAATAAAAATACATTTATATCCGCATAAACAAAAACTTCTTTGTAAGAAAACATCATGAAGGGAGATGTATACTTGTTGCAATCTTAATGTTAGCAAATAATTTTTTCTTTTAGTTCAATCATCAATTTTTCTACCCCTCATCCACCATTCGTTCATTCTTTTTTCCACTTCAAAACTTAAACTGCAAACCCAGGCACTACAAATACAACTTTTTTGGTCAAGATCTTTTATTAATTTATTTTTAAGTGGGTTTTATTAAGCCTCAAAGATATCTAAATGTACCTTCTGTATAACAATGACAGAGAAATCTAACATTTGAAATGACCTTTTGACAAAACTTTTTTCTCCTCTAATTTCTTCCCAATATTTTCAAGAACTGCAAAGATCATAATGCAAGTAATATGCTTATGAAAATGTGCTGATGGAGGGAGTGTTTAACATTTGAAAGAGTACAAAAGCAATAAGGAATTACTGCAAATGTCATTCCTTTGAAACTCTTCCATTAATTATTTTAATATGAAAATTTTCTAATAGGCCATGAAAAATAAAAAAAAAAATTCTTGTTCCTGTAGCATGACAATTTTATAGCAGCATGCACACTTAAGTCTTCACATTACAAGCTGAGTTAGTAAAAGCTTATGTCAACAACAGTAGACAAATTATCCAGAATCAAAACACTTTGCTGTGCAAGTTGGTTGACAATATGTCAAATACACAAAACAATGAACATTTGGAGTTAAACAATTTTCCTTATAAAAAAAACAACAGAATGTTCTCTAATACATGGTACATCTGGATACATACTTTAAGAAATTTTACCATTCAGCTAGTCAGGAAGACTAAATGTAGCCGATTTATATCATTTTATGAACAACAAAAAACAACACTTTGTTATTGACAATTAGAAAAACTATCAGAAAAATTACTGAACTTGCTGTTCTAATATATGTACGTTTACCCCACCAAAAAACATAATAAAGGAAAAGTTTAAACATAAATGATAGGAAAATTTGGCTGTTAATTTCGTTTAACAGTCTACTTTAAATGCACTTATCTTTACACATAAGGAACTGATTTTTCATGCCTTTTTCACAAAATCTAAATTCTAGAAGCTCACTTGATTACAAATCAAGTCCATTAAGTTCTTTCCAGACACAAAACCACTTTCACTACACTGACATTTTCACTGCACCATAATTGCATCATTGCATTTGCAAATAATGAATTTTCTTAATTCAGGTGTTGTACACTGCCTAAAAAAATCTCATTTACAAATTACCCAGAAAGTAGTCAATTAACTCCAATTTTGAAGAACAGAATCTCAGAATAAATCTCTAACTATGCAACAGTTTTCAGGATATTATGTCATCGGCAAAATTCAGCTCAAAACATGAACCACATTAAACAATTTCCATACTCGATTCAACAAATTTCAATTGCAAAATGTAAAAATGCCTAGTAATGACATTGACACTAATAAATGATGCACATCACTTCAATCTGGTAGGTATAACATTACAATGAGATTACTTCTGTTTCATATTACACATTCACTAAAACTTCTTAACTACCAGTAGCACAGGAGATATATTGCTATCATACTGTAAATTATGCACAATTGTTTTCATTCAACACTAAACCACACAGAAATATTGACACTGAGTTTAGCACTATGATATACCTTCAGATGTTCACGCTGTTGGTCATTGAAACACTCCTGCCAGGTGCGCATGGAGAAGAATTCACGGAAAATTTCTTTATTTTCACATAAACCTTGTGGAAGGCGAAGTTCTACGCCTCCCACACGACATTCCTCCATTCTTAGAGATTCGTGTGACATCTCAGAACTCAAAACTGAACCTTCTGAGGACATAGTAGAGTATTCTGGCTCCATTTCCAAGCCTGCAAAAGAGCATGACAAATTAATCCATTGTTTCACATTAAAATTTACACAAACAGAAAATAATACCTTTACAAACCAAAAAAGGTACAGTTTAAGTCAAACAAATCTTTTGCAAAGCATTATAAAGGTAAACCGGCATAAAGATGAGTTGCGGAATTGAGGTTATGTGACACTTGAACGTCAATATTCCAGCGTAATAACCCTCATGACTCACTGAACATATGTTTAACATCTCACAAACGAATTTGATGCATGACAACCCAGTTTCCGTGGAGGAAGGGAAACGACTTTCGAGACTTTGAACTACTTGCATATTGCTGGGTCAGTATTATTCTATATTTTACTAACTACTCAGAAAGTGAGATACCAATGTTTTGATGCAGGAGGAGCCTCATAAGGTGATGGTGACATAACAAACTACGGAAGGACATCTAATAATTCGTGTATATACCGACCTTTCGGATGTAATATTTTAAGTTTTGTCTAATTTCAGCAGCCTCCACGCTTGGTATCGCCAGTCTGCAATGCAGATATTATAGACACCAACCGTGGAGGACATGGCGGACGGAACAGGAACCATGTTTGATTGAGGGAACGAATGGACGAACCAAAACGAAGGAACGAGGGGGAACAATTGAACAGCGATTTTGCCCGCTGAATTAGAAATTGCCTTTGACAGTAGACACGTTTTACTAACAAACTTTTGTGAAACAAAATTTAGTTATTTCCAAACATAAAATATTCAGAATCTCTATGAATCACCTAATTATCAAACATTTAATGTATTAATGAATCATTTAATGAATAAACTAATTAAAATACATTAAATAATAACTAATTTCCATATTGTGCAATTTTTAAATTAAAACAATCACTGAAACACTATCCATTACTCACCTCTAAATATATGTAGCGTCGTAATAACTTTTGTCGCGTACATTGGGAATACAGGTTATTTATTCTTTTCCTATTGATATTGAACTATATAATATTGGAGTTCACTGTGATGGATTTAAAGTGAGTGCAAAATTACTCTTGTAAAATCTGAAAAGTTGGCATGCAAATTAACATTTTAATATTTTGGGTTCTTATCATATAAACATTAAAAAGATTATAAGACATTGATGTTTTAAAAGGAATTGTGAGTTAGGTTATGTATATTTCTTATCTTATGCAAATTTGTAGCAAATTGTAGGTTCTTCTTCAAGTGAAAAATACAAGTAAATCAGAACAAAAATTCATTAATGTTTTTCAAAATAAATTCATGCATATGCATGAATCTTTATGTATATGCATAAAGATTCCTTTATTTCAATTTAATTGAAAATAAAACATTTACTAAAACATTATTTTAAAAGTACTAGAGTAAGCTTACATATACCAACTGCTTTATTTAGGATATAGCAGTTAATTACTTCTAAATAATTCATCAATTAAAACATTATTTTCAAATATACTATGTTAAGCTTTGATACAATCATCTGGTTTATTTAGAGCATGACTGTTAAGCCAGATGCAGTAAGTTCTACTAACAAGAAGCACTATTCACCATTCAAAACTTGTGAATTATATTTAATGACTGAAACAAACTTTACGCATAAAATGGTGGAATAAATACAACTCTTGATTAAAAAAATACTTTTATAGTACAATTAATTCAATTGTTGTCATATTTAATACCACTTTTTAGAGATTTGTTTCTGCTTTCAATGGATAATTGAATCATAAAAATCTCATTTCTTTGCTACTTGCATATTCTTTTCATTGTACTCATTGCAAAGTTTTTCACTCTTGTGTGTATATATCTATTAAAAAAAATTAAAAGACAAATTATATTTACCTGCATTGAAGTGTATGGTTTTTATTTCATCTGATTCATTTTCATCAAAAAACAGTGAAAACTGTATGTGATCTGCAGGGGGGCAATATAATCTACACACATTTTCTTGTCATTCAGAATCCCTGCCCTACACTTTTACTACGCATAAATGAATGATGAATCAAAGTACCATCAAAGCAAGGTTATAAGCAGGGCTCAGATTCTGATGACCTAAAAATCCCTCAAAAACGACCAGTAAAAAGGCTTGAAAATAAGAGGAAAATGACCTAAAAAACTTAAAGAGGAAACTGACATAATTTTTTTTAAATTAGTAAAAATTTTTATGAAAATGCTTCAATAATTTTCCAATATTAAATAAATTTATTTATATAAAATTATGTTTAATATAAAGTCTTCATTTTAGGAGGAAATGTAATGCTTTGCTCCGATCTTCCAACTGTTGATTTTGAAACATTGAGGAAGTTATCATAGATCCATGTAATTTTCAGAGTTTGAAAAACAGAGTCCATTGCAGTAGTGAATTTCATCATGACTTGATGATACAATAAAAATTTTGTTTTAGTGAGTCCTTGTAAATTCATGAAACATTCACTAACAAAACATACAAAGGGGAAAAAATGACACTAAGGTCCAAAATGACCTAAAAATTGAAAAATGTCAAAAAATGACCCAATAACTATACATTTCTATCTCCTAAATGTCGTGATACACATTCATTTACATGTTAACTATGTCTGCAATGCACCAATGAAAAGTTGACATGTCATCAGAATCCAAGCCCTGGTTATCAGCATTTGAAAGCTAACAGGAATTTCAATCTGAGTAATATAAAATGTACTTGGATTGGTATGAACAACAGGTTGAATTTTGAAGTACCAAAATAGCAACCCAACCTCCAGTGCTGGCCTTGAGTGTCAGTTTTTCTTAATTTTTTTGAATTATGATATTATAAAATTTAAGTATAACAATCATTATTAATTGATCTTTTCCAAATGCATTGAGATCTCAATTAATTTTAAAAGAAGACTATATTTTACACAACTTCTACTCAGTTATATTGATTATCAATTCAAAATTTAAAATATTGGGTATTTGCAAAATTTTAATTATTGCATATTAAATTATAAACAGAAGTAGTTGTTAAAAAAATTATTTTCAATAATTATATATCTGTCAATAATTATAATTATATTAATACATTGTAGAAATTTGAGAATGTAGTACATTGCTTTCTTTTCAGCAACTCATAGATAATTTCTGTTCAAAAATAAGAATCAAGGCTGTTCTAAGCAAATATCTTTGATGTGTCAAATGCAGCATTTATTTTACAGCTAGAGTTCAATTTTAAAGAATCATCATTATCATCACAAACTAATTAGTGATAGACTTAATGGGCTGTTCCATGATCCTATAGGTCTAATAGAATCTTAGTTGGTACTAAGATGTGATTTCCTATCTCTTTCTTGATATACTTCTCTTGTACTTCTGGTTTGTATTTCAAATCCTGTTTTGAAAGGGGGGTTGGTTTTTATGTGGTCTTACTATTTCATTAAGTATTTTATCAAGTCCTGAATGATTTTCATGGTATTCAGTTCCTTCTTTAGTTCTTCATTTCTTATTTTATCTCTTCTTGGTTATCTTTAATATTAATCTGAGTTACCATATTTAAGCTGCTTCATTTCTCTGTTTGTCTTTCTGTTTCAATAACCATGCCTCATTACAATATGCTATCATTGGTTGGTCAATTAGACCTATTTTATGTAGTCTAATTTTTATGTTCGTGATCATGTGTAGAAAGGATATTTTTATAAATCTGTTATTTTATTGTATTTCGCAAGTTTTGTATCAAAATGCCTCCTCGTGCTGAGAATTTATTTCTTAAAAGTATAGATTGACACCAGTTGTACTATTTTGTTGTCAATTATTACTTTTGTTCTTATATTTGTGTCTTTAAAACCCATTGATTGAGTTTTTATTATGGATATTTTTAGACATCTTACAGTTTTGCTCAGATTCTTGAAGTTCATCTTGCGATGTCATCAAAATTACTTTGTCATCAGCATAAAGTATCTTTATTTCCTAGCCTTGTCTTATTATTATACATCCTTGACTCCATATGACCATATGGAAGAAAGAAGTTGGCATTTAAGTATATCTCCGACTTATATATAAATTTTGGGGTAATTTCTTGTGATGTGCTTCCTATTTCATCTTGTATTTTCAATGGAGTTTTCATATATCAGACTTGTGACAGTGTTTACTATATGCTCAAAATTTTATTCCTTCTAATCTTCTAGTCAATAGTAAATATTGTAGATTATCCCTTGCTCGTCCTTAATTTGCTTTGTTCTTCTCCCATTACTCTTTCACTGTCAGTTAATTTATTTTTTAAATGCTTACACATACCTTGAAGGCTGTGTCTATGTAGTTATTCTTCTGCAGTTTTAACATTTGCTTTAGGACCTTATTTGTGATTATTCATCACTATTCCAGTTAGCCATTCTGTTGGGAATTTTAGGTCTATCCATATTTTAGTATTACTTCTTGGTATTTCTCTTCTATGCTTGTCTTCCATGTTTGCTTTTACTTTATCCATAGGCTTCTTGTGCATCTCTTATGTTGTCTCTTGTCAAGGGCATTTCCAGTCGACCATTGGGGCAAAGGGGGGAGACATCATAGATTTTTTGTTAAATAATAAACATATTTGTAGTTGTAGTGGAATTTATTTTTATAGTGTGTGTGTATATATATTGTGTGTATATGTATGATACTATACAATTTTATTATTTAAATAAATAAATAATTCAAAAATAAATATTCTAAATCAATTTTTGTTCAAATAAAGAAAGTAACAAACAAAAACTCTAGACCCATGGGGCGGGGGGTGTCCATACTCTGTAAACATATATCATATATCTTGATAATATTCCAATGTTTGGACGTTCATCCCTTCTGCTTGAAAACCTTAATTTCTGTAAGGTTCTATTCATTTGTCCTCTGTAAATGTATTATGCCAATTACATTTGTACATTGCTAAAATTTTTGTATCTCCCTCTTCCATTTTATTTTAGATATTTTCTGTACTATTTTGACGTCTTTCTGGGGACTTACGTCTTTCTCTATTCTATTTTCCCATCTTGATAAGGTTTTTCATCTAGATACCCTTGATCCTTTGATCAGTAGTGAAGATGTTTTGCTCCTAAACTTTTTGAAAAATAGTTTCACTATGGTCATGATTTGTTCAGCCCTCTTTTTGTCAGTTGCAAGAGGAGTAGGGATGGGAGGACAGGTGTTATTTTGTTGGCAATACTATAAAATATAATCAGTAGTTTGTTTGGCAATACAAATGTTTTTTATAACATGAGAGTGACAATTTAACGTTTTTAAATGTTGCTATCCATTCTTCTTACTATCTTTATTCATAAATTCAACTATAGATAGTAAAAATTGGAATAAGGATTCTGGAGCTCATAAAACTATACACAGATTAAACTCCTCCTCCTACGTGTCACACAATTTTTTACAGTTTTTACTAGTTTTCAAGAATATATAAATAAATATTGATTTTACAAATTTTTCCTAATCTTTCCTTCTTGTTTTTCTTAGTTTTGTTATTATTTTCATCTTTGCCTACAATTTCTAATATTCTATTGTGTTTTGGAATTTCTGGTCTGTAAGTAGCATCTTCTGTAAGCTTTATTCTTTTCCATTATCAGTGCTGCTAATTCTCCATTGCAGGACCACAACCACTTTCTTTTTTTCTATTGTTTAAATCTCTTGCCTAATTTTGTGTTTCACTCCCACTAAACTTCTTACTCATATTCTTGTGTCTTCATTGAGGACAATATAATCTTTAATAAATTTTGTGCCTATTCCTTCCCATATATATTTTGATATAAGAAAACATATTGATATAATAAATATATTTTGATATAACAAAATATATCTTATTACATGTAGAATTCTGTGCTTTCTAGTTGTGACAGTAGTCAAGATGTCAGAGTATCTGGAATAATTTAAAGTTATAGTTTTAGTGTGCCTTTTGAATAGACAAAGTACATTACAGCAATTAGTATCATAAATATTCTTTTAAAAGGTAGAAGTGTATTAACAGTGTAGTAAATTTCTTCTTTTAGAGTAAGGGAGGGAACGAGAGAACATACATGGATACACAGACATTGTACAATAATATGTTTAATTCTTCAAATAACATGTACATTTCATGTACAATGTAAGAAGTAACAAGTCTGCACCAACTATTTCCGACTAGATTAGTTACAAGCTTGGAAGGCAGGTGGTGCTAGGGCATGGTCTCACAGAGTTAACACCCTAGTACTATTAAAAAATTTACAACAAATACAAATTTATTTGACAATCCATCAAAAGCTTGAAAAGTATAGCACTCTTCAGATTATTCCTCCAACCAATCATCTACTTTTCAAAATTCTAATTTTCCTACAGTTATGCAAACACAATCCTCAATGAATTTTTAAGCATTTTTCAGAAATGACAGGCTTCTACATTATTTGCAAAAAGAGAAGAAATAGGACAATGCAGGTAAATACAAACTGTGAAGTGGCTCAGTACTTACTGGCAAGATAATTGAACAATTTCTTAGTGTTAACAAATGTGCACAGCAAAAATCTTCTAATTTTTCTTTGTAACCCCCCTTTCCTCAACTCTAAAATGTCGTGAAATATTTTGGATCAAATTATAGAAATAAAATATCTGCAAATCAATTATCTTAATCATAAGGCAACTCTCAAAAATTCTTTATGCTTTACTTTATAAAACATTTGAACCCAGTAGCAAAACACACAAAATCCAATAGAAACAACAATGATATATTTTGCTATAAATTATACTTTGTACACACACTAAGAAATTTACAACAAACAAACAAACCTAATTAAGGTTTTTACAAAACCAAAACTCTTTCATGATTTTATTTAAACTATGAATATATTTAAAATTTAGAACATATAAGAAGAATGTTCATATTTGTGAACACAAGGTAAATGTAAATCAGAATTAAGCATTATTTTTTTTTAATGAAAATCCTATAACCTTCTGAAATTCAATTAATCTTCCATAACATATATAAAATATAGTACAATAGAGATTACACAATATCACATGTTGTGTATTTAGTCCATTCAATATCAAAAGGGGAATAACTTAAAAATTTTAGTGCCTTTTGAACTGAATGACTAATTCTGTTATTTTAATCAATTATATTCTTTAGGTACAAAAAGACACAATTTCTTACATTTTCTTTATTAATCACTGCCCAATTAACCCTTAATTTGATTGTAATTTTACTTATAGATGACATAGAAGGAAGGCACATTTAAACAGTTCAGTTATTACCCCAATTAGCAGTTGTGGGAGTAAAGACAAAATTAAACTGACAAATATCTTTGACATATTGAAAATGAGTTGTGTGATTCTCACAAGAGTAATTTTTTAACAGCTATTTCTGAAATTTGAGGATATGTTTCTAGTTTTGACAATTTTGTAAGAAATATTAATTTTTCTATGCACTGATATGTAAAATTTAAAACCATTATGTATAGCGATGCTACATAATTTGCCAAATGGAACTGAAGATGATAGCTCATTATGTACTTTTACACAGGACAAAAAATATAACAAGTAAACTCTAATGACATTGAATAGCACTAAAAGCTAGAGAAATAAAATATGTGAATAAGCAGTGAGCTTCCTGTCACATCCAGTTTATATTGGTAGGTAGCAATGCTGTAGTTGCTCTGTTACAAGTTTTTATACACAAATGTTCATTAATCATCACAATAACATCAAGTCCTAGCTATGAGTATGTTTTAAAAAGAATGACAAAACAATATTCCATTAATTACCCATAACTGGAATCAAACTCAACTAATGTAGAATGAATGTCACATTTGACCATAGAGGTTTAGTTAATTCTTTCCACAAACTTGTACATTCAACAACTTTGGAAGCAAAACAATCAAACTTTGCTTTTTTTTAATTTAATTATTCACCTCTCAACTTGGAATTATATTGCAAATGAAAAGCAACAATTCAAACATAATAAGTCCAAAAATATTAAAATTGTAGTTTGTTCAATAAAATATTGAAATATCCCACTTCATTAAACAAACAAGTCTCTCTGAAATGTACTTAAAATATTCATCTTCAATCTATGAAATGAATGGAATGATTTGCAATAATACAGGAATGGTTGAAATAAAAACGTACATATTTTTATTGTATCTGAGACCGAAGACACACATACAGAAGAAAAAAAAATTAATAGCATAGTTTGAAATTTTTTGCTTCAAGTCAAAACTGATAAAACGTTGAAATCTGAGAAGTAATTATTAATATCTTCTGAACAAGAATATCCTTACAAGCCGCACAATCTACTCAAATATTATTTTTAATGTATAAATACCATATTTTAAGGTTAGTTAAAATAATTATCAAATGATAACCTTCATATAACAGAAGTTAAGTATAATAAATGTAAAAGAAAAATAAATCATCAATTAACATTCTACTCTTACTACAGAAAAATATTTTGTAAGTAAAATTAAATAACATGATTACTTTTAGTCATTTTCTTGTTTTTTGACTCTACTAAAATAACTATTAAGTAAAAAGAATACAATAACATCTATTATTTTGCTTGCTTAATGACTGTATTCATAATCACTATAAAAAAAGTGCTTTCACTTTTTCACTTCTTTGCCTCTATTCTATCACAGTGAATATCTGCTCAAAACATCAGTGGGACGTACTACTTGGTGTAGACAGTCTACATCATAAATTATTCCTACACCTTCTTTAAAATATACCTAATTATGCAGACACTATTAGATTCTTTTGACATGAAAATGCAAAAGAATATCAGTAACTATGAGAAGCATGGTGATCCTCCTAAGTCACCAAAAATGTACAACTGAAATTTCCCATTAAGCACCAAAAACCTTTCAAAGAGGGAACTTTGTATGAAAGTAAGCAGTTGTTTTTAAGTAGTCTTCCACAATGTGAATGCCAGTTGTTAAGAAGTACATCATTCCACTTCCAAAATTACTAGAACTTTCACTTGCTGAATGAAATGATTGGAGCAATAGGAAATATCCATGTTTAGTCAAAAAATGAAAACATGAATAAATTATGATAATTGAGAAATGCAACAAACAGAGTTTGGAGGCTGAGAAATGAGTTTTGAAAATTCATAAATGTAAATCATACAATACACATATGGATCTTTATTTTAAGGTCTAAATTTGTGTCACAGTTTTCTGAAGAGCATGATACTGTGAAAGGAATGTAAAACATGAAGTAAATTATCCGTGAATGAACAAATGTGAATGAATAAATAGATTGCTCATAAAAAAGAACATTTTCCGTATATTAATATTTTTTCCAAATCTTACATAAATTTTGATCACACAAAATATTAATTAAGAATACAAATATACAATTGATTCTCAACACTATTATTCCAACCCAATTAACTTTATAAAGCAATGTAAAGGCCAATTACAAACGTTTTGTTCAAATATTACAAATTTTATCAGTATTCTAAATATAGAGAAGTTAATGAATTTTAGATAATTACTTTTGATTAAAGATAAGCTAGAATAAGAAAGAAACAACACATGGAATTGTCATTGCTGTAACATTAATTTCTTACAATAAATACTGAGAAATTACATATTTTATAAAGCTTGTTGAAAAAGTAATACAGCTCAAATTCATACCATTAATAGACCAAAATAGCTTAGAAGCTATTCTTTGAAAAAGGAATACAAATTATTGAGTCAAATACCACGAGGTTTTGAATCTCAAATTGGGGTTTACGTAATTATCCCCCAATACTAGACTGTAATGGTATAATTTTACTCATTTAAACCCACAGGCTTAATTTGGAAGCCAATTATGGCGCATGAATACTAGTAATAAGAGTGAACACTTAAAAAGTGAAAATGGGTACATATAAGTTCCCATACATAATAGGTCTTTCAATATCCATTATAAAAAGAAAACTGCTAACATATTTTAGAATTTCTTACTCAACAAGTTAAAAACAAAAAGGAATAGTGCTGGGTATTGTGAGTCAAGCATAAAATAATAAAGAATAATATGTTTTAATTTGTTCTGAGACTATCTCTGAAGTTATAAAGTTGCTTATTACAAGAGTTTATCAATGTATTAGAAAGAATTTTCAAATGTTTATACATGTCAAATTTGAAGAAAACTTGCAGGCATTTCATTTTAATTATTAAGAACACCATCCACACTGACAAGTGAGACTGGATAATGGAAATGTTTTACTTATGTAAATTGAGTCAAACTTTCAGATATTAGCAAACTTCTTTGATATTAACATACTTCAGGAGTGGGCTGAAAAAATTACTCAAAATTTCATCAGCCTAATTGACTTATGTGGATGACTAGCAGAGACATTTTTTTATCTTTCAAACAAAGTTTCCTCTTAATAATACATTTCATGTATACCCTATAGTATTTAAGATGTCACTCCAAAGAGGCGTATAGGAATGGACAGAAAATGTAAAATTTAATATCATAATCAGAAATAAAATAAATTGTGCTGATTTATTTTATAACCAAGCACCTCAAAGGATTTAAAATTGCAATAATATACATTGTCAAAGGCAAATAGAAACTTTCTAGTATCTTTAAGATTAGTTTCTTGGTAAAAAAGATTGGAAATTTATTCTATGACTCATTTTATATGGTTCTTTCCAATCATTGTTTTCTCAGCTATTTCAATCACTCAACCAATAGAAAACTCCAATGTTCAAGAATTGTTTAAAATAATCAAAATAACATCCCATTTTACTTCAATTATGTGTCGAGAGAAGTGAATCATGCCAAAGAGTCATTGAACACAAACTAGAACAAAAACTTTCCAAATATCAAACAGCTTAAAAAAAAATTGTCATGAGTTAAGCAACTCAGCCCTTCATCAGAGGAAGACAAACAATTGAACCCAAATCACAAAGATACATTCATAACTCTACAGATCACATAAACATTTGTTGTTTCAATGTGAACCCTTTGTTGAGAAGAAAAAGTCAATTGCAAGCAGACATTCAGAAAGCAGGGCCAAACACTATCAAGAATGAATGTTTGGTGACCTGCATGTCTCCAAGTCCCACATGGGAAGCAATGACAACAGTCAACAGCAGTAGATTCTGCTCAGCGTAAATTATTATTTACCCCATTGCTGGATCCATTACTGTTGTTACTACTGCTGTTACTGCTACTATTGTTGTTATTGCTGCTGCTCGTACTTCCTGTGCTGCTTGTGCTCAGTGTGCGCTCAGTTGTGCGCTGCTTGACATCCACTATGATTTCATCACCGTTGGCAATGTTGTAGCTGTACAGTCGTTTACTTGGGTACCTCATTTCCTCAGGACCGTGGACGCTGCGCATGGCTTGATCTACATAAAACAACCTCATGCGTCCAGCAGGTATACCAGTGAAAGATTCTAGTTTTTGTTTAAGGTCTGCAACCTGCAATAAAATTAGTCTTTATTAGAAATCCATCACATCATATGAAGTTGAGCAAATATTGTTGGAATGTTCATTTATTTTATTATTGTTCATTATTTTTACCTGTTGTTCAAATAGTGTGATAAATCAATATAGTTTTAAAATTAAATTAGCTCTTCTTCCAATTTTGATATCTGGTATATTATAACTTATCTTTACTACAATTTCTTGTCTATTATTGTTTCTATTATTATGTCTTTATTATCAAAATCTGTCTATTTTGATTTATTCTATTATAATTTAATACAATTGTCTAGATGAGTGTGTAAATAATATATGTGATGTCTTTGATATATAATCTCCATTGATATATTATAAATTTTTGTATTTTATTATAAGTCTATAAATGGGTATATCCAGTTGGCTTTGTACATTAATAAATAAAATAAAAATAAAATAATTACTCTAAAAAATACTCATATTTTTAAATTCTTAATTTCATAAATACTTTACCATTTGTTTCTTAATTTCATCAGTTACTAAATTTTATGTACTATTGAGTGCTTCTGAATTTTTTGCTATCATTTCTCTTACCGTCTGGTAGACGTGCAGACATCGCACTTCTGATTGCTCTCCGCATGTGACATGAACTTTAACCCTTTTTTCTGGGCTGAGATCCACCTGAACCAGAGGGTCAAGGCGACCGTGGACAGCAACAAGGTCATTGTATCTGAAAAAGTGACAAAACCCTGCCAGTGATTGCACCAGAAGAAATGTCAGAAGGGGTTTGGGTTACAAGGGCATGTATCCTTCCATCCACAAATTTAAAATAAATGAATTTATCTACATTATATCTAAAAGAAAAATGAAAGTAGGCCTATGTTCCACAAAAACCTTTGAACCACTTGCAGTGACTGCCCTCCCCCAAGTTTGGCAAAATCTGTTTTGAACAGCGGGAACACCTAGGGAGGTTTGCGATCTCAAAACGTACCCCATAATGTGGTTACACCCAAAAAAGTTCTGTTCCTGGAAATGAGTACATATAGGGGTAAAGCTGGAAGGGGGGAGGGGCACAATGGGATGGAGTTGAGCAGGTGAAGTTGGGCGGGTGGAGCTGTGTGGGTGGAGCTGTGTGGGTGGAGCTGTGTGGGTGGAGCTGTGTGGGTGGAGCTGTGCGGGTGGAGCTGTGCGGGTAGAGCTGTGCGCTTGGAGCTGTGCGGGTGGAGCTAGACGGGTGGAGCTAGACGGGTGGAGCTGGGCAGAAGCAGAGCTGATAGACCTGGGTGGGTAGGAATGCTGGCAGATAGAGGAGGGAAAATCAGAGATTCCAATAAAATTACTTCTAATTTTCACTATTGAATGAAGTCCAGTCAAATAGCTCTTTTTTTTATTGGTACTAATTATTTAATGCTGATTGCTCTGAGGATTGACCTGTAGTTGACACTGGCTGTGATACCTCTGGCTACTACCTCATCTAGATTGAGAATATGCAGCAAATTTTGATATGCATGGCACTCAATAACATTTTAAATTGTTTCTGTGCATTCTTACATAACTCTGTTTTCAGACTTCAAAGAGCTCTGCTCATGTGGAAAGCGCAACCATGTGTCTGCCCCATGTTTATTGAATATTTATGTCATTAATATATAAAAAAAATAATATAAAAAAATGAAATTAGAGTAAAACGACTTCTGAGTCTACTAGGAAATATTGGGATGAATGAGGTAACATCCTCCCTCATCCCCCAGCCAGTAACATCTATGTCAACATTTTTGTATATTCACTTGTATGATTCCTATGTCATTCAAAACTCATTTCTCTCCTCTCTAGCTTTTACTCTAACCTTTTTGCTTACCTCTCTGGCCGATCTACTTCTGGTTTGTCCATGTAGTAACGGATGAAAGCTCTTTCTGCATCCTCACGCTCCTCTGACGATATGAGACCACCTCCGTTCAGGGTGCGAACGTTAGGCAACCGAGCAATCAACAGCTGTCTGCGTTCATACTGGGTGTGCTCCTGCGCCGCCTGCAGACGAAAATTGAGAGTGTGTGAATGTTAGTTCACAAAACAATGAAATTTTTGCTGCTCAGTTTTGAGAAAATTATTTTTTTAAAATTATTGTCTTAGAGCCATAGGGATTAGCAAAAAGACAATCTTTACTTATTTTGAGATTACTGTATGTGGTGGATCTGGCATAAAATTATAAATCAAATGACAGAGGTTTCTTTTAACAACATTTTGAGTAATCTAATATAAATTATCATTGTAACACAAACATTGAAATGCATTATTAAGGTTACTCCAAAAGTTACAATTTTGTGAAAAGTGATCCTGTAATTATAATTATAATTCAGGATTGTTCAGTGAAATTAAATCAAACGACGAATGCACTATAGCATGGGGTCCATAAGGAAAGCAGGGTGTCTGAAGATATATTAAAAAAAATTTTAACTTATAAATGTTCTTTATGAAAAAAACAAATAACTTTCTAACAAGGTTCAACATTTTAATTTGTAGGATTTCATTCGATTCATCATTCAACTCTCAGGGACTAAACACAAATGACAAATCTGACAATTATCTAAATGCTTTGGAATGGGGTGTCATTGGACACTTGGGGATTTGATGAAATCTGTTTAAATTACTTCATTGTTAGAAACAATTATCTTCAAACTGTGCTAATTTATTCTACAGACAAGGCTCTGAATTTCCTAGAATCATTGAGCCCTATTTCTTCCTTTTTTTTCCTTGCGGCAGGTAATAAATAATGTGGGTAAATTTCTTGTAATGTATGTTCTAAAAATACTTTTATCTCCATAGTTCAGGGAAGTTGATAAGCATATTTGTGACATGCAACAGCCAGTTTAGTAACAATCTCTATCAATGAACATACATTAATTATCTGAAAATTATTGAAGCCATCGAGCTCAGCATCAGTTTTGTGAAAAAACTTCAGGGAGCAAAGGGGCAAAGTCACAGGAAACATCTTGGACTGTCAGGTGCAATTATAATATTGATGACCTATACAGAACTGTGAAAGAAATTACAATCTATTGCTTGTCACTCAGAAAAATTTCAGGCATATTTGTATTTTCAAAATCAACCATTAAAGATGGAGTGAAGAACAAACATTTGAAAGAAATGGGAAGGCAGCCAGTATTAAATAGTTAACAGTATTAAATAGAACAACAGATTCTAACTGAGGAAACTTTTCGGAAGCAGTTGGAGGTTTGCTCTGATGTCTATTGAAATTAATTTCTTATGTATCAAGCATAAGCACAGAAGCTTGCAAGCTTATAAATTAACATCTTACGTGTTATGCTTATGCAAACACATTGTGAATAAGTCCACTTATGGACGTAGTCCTAACTTTTATGTTAACGCCATGCTTATGTTTATGTTTGCATTGTGAATGGGCCTTTAGGAAAGAAGGGGGGGCGTCAATTATAATATACAATTATCTATTATTAATTCTCAATATACAATAAGGTGATGGTAGATGAACGCTACGACAAACATATATTTTGCTTCAAGGAGAGAAACTCTTTTAATTCGATTTAAAAAAATAATTTAGTTATATTTTATTATGTATTTTTTCGGGTTTTCGTAATAAATTTCAAGGTGCTATCGCAAGTCTACTGCATCCACTGAGTGTAGATGCTGAACTAATTCCCTGGGTCTCCCCAGTGAGGTGGCGGTCGCTTTTCCCAGCTGGATGGCGAGATCCGGTACCGACCTACACTCGGACAGCGGGGTTTACCCCAACCAGGTATCTCCCACCAGCCGAGACAAGCTCAGCTTCCGATTGGTCTCCCGGCATGTGCAATAGTGTAGTGTATCTTAGTGTGTGTGTGTGTATGTGTAAATAACGGGGAGGATAGGATAAGGAATGGGAAGGAAAGATCGCGCGCCACTGTTTGGTTGGGTACTGTTCCGACGTTCACCGGTTGTTGATCGGAGAAACTATGGAAAACTACCAATCAGAGCAGCGGACCGCTAGAATTCTCCTTTATACAGTCACTGAATTCGATCTAGCGTCGAAAATCCTTCCACCGTGGGAACTCGAACCTAGAAGCTCCCGGTCGGAGGCAGCGCGGTCGACATCAGTGGATCCTCGTATTGTTTGTAGGAGGGGGCGCGGGTCGCGCTCACCTCGAGCAGCGGGCAGCCGGAGATGCGGAGGGCGGTGAGCGCCGGGAAGCGCGCCAGGCGGTCCACCTCGTCCCAGCCGGCGAGCAGCGTGCCCGACACGTTCAGGCAGCGCAGGCGCCGGAAGAAGTGGTGCGACGGCAGCGCCTCCGCCTCCGCCTGCGTCGCCTCGGGCGCCGACTCCGACCGCGCGAACTCGCGCGCCGCCTCCGCCGCCTCCGCCGCCGCCACGCGCGCAGCCTCTTGCGACTCTGAGAACGAAACGCAAGCAATTGCACACCGACATTGGCATGATGTGTGTACGTGTTTGGCATTTGAGGGTAGGCTTAATCCGACTTTTGACCGGCGATCCAAGGACTGGGCCCTGTTTTGTTATACTAGTGGACTCGGCAAAGCTTCATTATTGCAATGTATTACACTTCACATGCTGCTCATCACGTAATTGTTAATCTCGTTTTGCGCTACGCTCTGCAAAAATTTCAATAGACGAAATACTTTCTCGCGAGTTTGGTTCCGTTTCTCTCTCCGTGTTCCCTCCCCCCTCTCTGTCGGTTGCCCCCCCCCGTCTCTGTCTCTCTGGGTTTCTCTTTCTCTGTCCCTGCTTTTGTTTGTTTCTCTCTCTGCGTCTGCCTTCCTCAGCCTCCCCGTGTGTCCATCTCACCCAGAAGAAATCCCATAATCGCAGGGGCAGAATACTCAATGAAGTCGTCTTAATAATTGTACTTCCGTGTGCAACAGGTTGCGTCAAGCGCCGTTACGTAGGGCGCTTGAGTTAGTATAAAATCATCATCAACGCGCGAGTATGCGTGCAAGAATAAGCACATTTCCATCGTACAATGCCTATATTTTTCCCGGAAGTGCAAGCAATAAGTTGACAAGATTTTATTGCCATCGGATGCACAGTACGGCCGCGCATTAAGTACGAGTATGTACCAACCAACAAACAAACAATGTCTTTTACATATATGATTTCTAGGTGTAAGGTAGACATGTGGCGAGCATACCGTATTCCTAACCTCGTAATTAGCTTATGTGGGCTGCCTGAGCTTTTTTTCGTCACATACCTGTAGAATCTGAGATGATTTGCGTTAGATAGCATAACATATTCCCATCACCGTACCCAGTCTCTTAGTTCTTTCGTTACAGAGCGTATCTTTTCGTTACACAATCATAGAAAGAGAGCCTATTAGAAAGGTACAGCTTAATTTTTGCCCCAGCCGGGAATCGAACCAAGGGAGGTTCAAATTTCCTTTGATACCACTCCCCCCCAAAAGCTGTATAAAAACTTGAACTGTCAAACATCAATGTCACAACACACGCGATGGGTAGGAAGAGCACCGAATGTTCATCGCTCGGCAAATGGCAAGCAACTCTCGGGATTCGGCGAGTCGCTCACTATTCGTCGAATACTGATTGTGTAGAGCCCCACCGCAATCGACCAACACGCTGCGAGTAGGGTAAGCACTGAATGTTCGTCTTCCAGCGGCCCATCCGCTATATTCGGAATTCAGCGAGAGGTCGCTCGCTACTCACCGAATGCCGAATGTGTGGAGCCACACTAAGAAAAATGACCAACATGCTTCGGGGACGTCGCGTACCGAATGTGTGGCGCACGAGAAACGGCAAGCAACCAATCCAGACAACTTTTTGAGTCGACGAGTGGTCGGTCGATACTCTCCGAATGACGAATGTGTGGAGCTACCCTAAAGAAAAGCATCAAATGTTCGTGTGCTCAGCAAATGGTAAGATCCCATTCACACTACTCGGGATTGGGCGAACAGTCGCTTGCTACTTGCCGAATACCGAATGTGAGGAGCTTCACCGTAAATGACCAACACGCTGCGGGTAGGTCGAGCACCGAATATTTGGCGATTGGCAAACGGCAAGCAACCCTTGGGGATTGGGGATAACAGTTACTCGTTACTTGCCGAATACCGAATGTGAGGAGCCCCGCCGCAAATGACCAACACGCTGCGGGTAGGCCGAGCACCGAACGTTTGGCGCTCGAGTCGCTCGCTATTCGCGTGTGTTGTGCGCGTGCTCACCCGCGTCGCCGGCCATGTCGTCTTCGTCGTCGTGGTCGCCGGGCGCGGCGGCGGGGCCGGCGCTGCTGGGGGTGGGGCGCAGCGAGCGCAGCGGGCAGTCGGCGAGCGAGAGCGCCTCGAGGCGAGGGAAGGCGGCGCCCAGCTTGGCCACCTGCGCCCACTCGCCCACCGGGTTGCGGTTGAAGAAGAGGCGGCGCAGCGCCGCGTGCGCGCCCGCGCCCAGGCACACCTCGCGCAGCTCGTTCAGCGACAGGTGCAGCTCCTCCAGCCTGGGCGCGCAAACGAACCAACAAACTAATGAACTCCTATATACAATATATGTTATAAAAAATGTTTTTTTAAATAGCAATTTCTTAGGGAACAAACATTTGGCAAAATTGTTCAGTTAGTGTTTATTAATAAATGAGAGGAGTAGAGTCCTTTGACTGTACTGTACTAATATTATTACATTAATAGTAGTTAACAATAAACAGATACAATAATAAATACTTAGAACAATCAATTTACAGTCGATATTCAATGTGTAAAGTATGATGTCGTTTAAGTCGTCTGTTTTCACTATTGTCTAGGAAGTTGATGGCTAAGATATAGGGATAGTCGTTGTAGGTATTTTGCACTGCTCTTGTTGATTTCTTCTTTTATTGTTGGGATATGTAAGTCTTTGCGTATAGTTGTTGTCGTTACTTATCATGGACATTTACAAATGTTCTTAATAAAAAAAATGAAACGAAAAATATAGAGGAAAAGAAATGACGAAAAAATGAACATTTATATAAAAAATAAAGGGGGTTAGAAATACTAAAAACGGAGAGACGAAAGTAACTAAATATAAATTGAAAGTATAAAATAAAGAAAAAGAGAAATATTGAAAGAAAGAAACAAAATTGGAACGAAAGAAATAGATGGTTAGAAATAACGATGGAAGACATTAAACTTTATTATTTACATACAGATACGAAAAATGAAGGTAGAAACGACAAAAATGAAAATAAAATAAAGATAAAACGAATTAAATGTAGTTGGAAACAAGAAAATGTGGAAAAAAAGAAAGAAGGAAAAATATGGATAGAAATGAAAATGAAAAAATAAAGAAACATGAAATAAACATAGAGAAGACAAAAGGAAATTAGAAGAAATAATGCAAAGAAGAAAAAAAGATGAATCAGAAGAAAATATGGATAAATGAAAGATGGAAAGAAAGAAACAAAATTGGAAGATGCGCTAGATTTGCGTCCATAAATTGTGGGAATTCTGATGTGGCATTGTTGACGCAATTACGTGAAGAAATAGCGGAAGTCTTATTAAGTTAACGGAGGTGACTTACATTATTTCTTCATATAATTACACCAACAATACCACATCAAAATTCCCACAAAAATGGAAGAAAAAGTACAGATATAAAAAATAAAGAGGGAAAAAATAAAAACAAAAGGAAGGAAACATTTAACGAAAGAAATAAAAAATTGATAAAGAAATAGAATGAAGAAACATAGATATAAAGAGGGATTAAAGCAAACCACAGAACAAAAAAGGTACCCAGGCCAAAGAAGTTAGAAAACTAGCTCGTAGAAAGTTTGTGTCATTGTGTAGCACCACTAGTTTAATGTTGAAGGAACTTCTTTAGTAGTGTAATAATTTTTTATTTGAAATTTAGTTTTTCTCCCTTGAATCCTTTCTAATGTTCGCCGCAAGCATTGCGACAGAGCTATAAACCTTGTTTATTTTCCTTAATAATGTAAGGTATAATAATTTATAATAATTAATTTATTATTTTATTATGTAAGTTCGGCGCGCAAGACAACTCCCATGTCCGTGCGATTTCAGCACACACTGCCCTACATTCGATTCGGGGAGAAATACACACCAAAAACCGTTACATGTTACTCCTCTCAATTTTTACATTTCAGTTGTAACTGCAGGGATTGGCATTGAGAAATTCACAAGACCGCCGCGTAGAGAGTTGAAGTGAGCGCTGTCTAAAGATATTGGTGGCTAAATCGTGAAGGTCGGCCGCAACTAATCCACTCTGGTATCATTTTAACGTCCCCCCGTTTTATTGAAGAACCTCCGTCTTGAGACTCCCAAAGGGCCAGAGGACGAAAGGGCCGAAGGGCGGGTGCCCGCGAGACGCCGTGAGTGGCACGCGCCCTCACCCATCGATCGCCCATCGCCCGTCGGGGACGTCGCCTGCGGCGCGAGGGCGGTACCCCCCTCCCCCCAATCCTTAACTCCTCCACGGGCGATTGCCGGAGGCGCACGGGAGAGGGCTGCCAGAGAATTGAGCTCCAAGGCCCCCACCGAGAACCCCGCCTTCAGAAAATATTTAGACACACACGTGCTCGCAGGGGTCGAGGGGGCCGTGGAGGGGGGAGCGAGGTCGAGGGGGATGGCTGTCGAGGAGGGGATTATTATAATCTTGTACCACGTCATGTCCGATTTTGTCATGTTATCCGAATGCGGTTTTTCCGATCGCTAAGAAAAACCTGGAAAATTGCTGGTCTGAAAATAAGTATGTCTATTAAATCAGCATATACTGTTGATTTTATATAATGTTTACGTATTTATTTCAACCTGGTTAAAAATAAATAACACAATATATTCGTATTTTTAACATTTTTTAAAAAAATAACGCTGGTGTTTAGACGACACGGATATTGTAACTTGTCTTTTGAAGTATTTGTTGCTGCCTGCATTATTGTTACGGAACTTTAGCGGGCGAGTTTAAGACCTTTAGGTATTTCAGTTAATAATTATTATAAACAAAATGACAAAATTAAATATTAATTTAGAAATTTTTATATTAAAAATTTATTAGTTACTGACGAATTCGCGACAGTATTTGAGAGTGCAGTCTGAAATGAATCTATTATCACAAAATTATCTGTTCTGTATTTTATCAATCAGCGTTCGAAGTCTCAACTACATAAGTTTTCTCGCTATTTGCATTGCTAGTGTTTAGATTTCAAAGTCCTCTATTTGATTGACGTCAGTTACATGAATGACTCTCACTCATCACTGAATAACTTGTATGATCACTTTGATCACTTTTTTATTGTCCACATTACATATTCGATCATCTTTCAGCTAATAATTAGCTTCTTCTTCATCTTCTTCATCTTCTTCTTCATCATCTTCTTCTTCTTCTTCTTCTTCTTCTTCTTCTTCTTCTTCTTCTTCTTCAAATTTTGCATCTCGCACTTTCACTGCTGAGAGACGACAGTATTTCACAAATATTCGGGTGCGGTCTCTGAGACCACTCGGTACTTTTTGACTGCGAAAAAAGTAAAATCACGTCTTATTGTCGAACGTGTTAACACCACGCGATGAACGAATATTTGGAACCACGAACAATACATTTATAACATAATTTTACATAATTTTCAGAAAAGTATAAGTTCTGGGAGACTGCATCCTCGTACTAAAAGGCTTAAAAAATAAAATAAACACGTTTTTAAACGGAGTTTATTATAATAACTAGATCCCAAAAGTTTGACAAAATGTGTTCTCACCAGTGTTAAGTTTATGAAACATTTAACAATAAGAATTTCTTATCTGTGCATCTGGAATATTTTTTGAAAAGATTTTGAATATTCTATATCTGAAACTTTTAACAAAGGATATCTGTCCTTCTGGAATGTTTTTTGAAAACAATTTAAATATCCTATCTCTGCTATTTTAAGAATTTTGCCTTAACTGACATTTTTCTTGTTTCTTCTTCATCAATATATTTCTTTTTCTCCTACTACTTATCTCATTGAAGCTGAAAAATTATTTTCCAGACTGCGCAACACGTTGGCACTTTTTATTTTATATCTTGGTAAGTGGAGTTCGATTTTAGATAGGAGTGTTGAAGTAAGGAATATTTGAAACAGCTGTCAGAAAGCGATACAAAATTATCTGATTTATTTAGCTGATGCTGACAGGCTACGAGGTATCTCTTTCCACACTTGAATGCAACCTTCAATCCATTTGGGTATTATTTTGGCTATAAAACAGGTTTTAATGCTAATAATATATAATTTTCCATGCGTTTCTGATTTTTATTTTAGCCACAACAACATTTACAACCCATTTTATTAAAAATATTTTTTTATGTGCTTTAAAAATATTTATTGCCTAAATATACGAATTCTAATATTACATTTTTAAATATGTATCCTTTTCGCTTTGTATGTTTTAATTTAATGATAAGGTAATTTTAAATATCATTCTACTAATTTACTATTTCTACTAGAAATAGATTTAATTTAAAGTCGGAGAAAAGTTTGAAATATTCAATTTTAAAATTACACTAACTGCTAAAATTATGAAATAAATTAACAAAACATTATCATTATGAAATATATATAAAATTGTATAAAATATTATTTTAATCCTGTACATTTTCATGAATGGTCTTGGTTCCCATGGCAAAGAAATTATTTAAGACATAAAGTTGACGTATGAGTATTCCTACTCAAAGCAAAAGTCCGTAGTCCTTATTTATATGAATTTTACTAATAAGACGCTTACTGAAAAGTCGATTTCATAAATAATGGGTAGAGTTGATTACAAACCTCAACATTCTCGGACGAATTTTAGGGGCGTACATTATTAACTCTTTATCGGTATAATGGCGTTAATAGCTATTTTTGAGAAACTACATAGCGTACATTGCAAACAACTTCGATGCCATACATTATTTAATGCAGCGATTGCGTTTTGCAGAATCCCTTTCTCTCTAAGACGTTAATGAAGGTCGTTCGGAGCTCTAACGGCAGAGGGCTGAAATCTCTAATTGCTGGTTCGCCCATCCTAATAGCGTGTACGACGTACCGGCGTAGCGAGAATATGACAGGGATGGGGATTGCCCTCGTACTTAAACACAGGGTGAGGAGAAGGCAGCTGCGTCGGGGGCGAAGGGGAGTGGGCAACGGAGTGGGGTGACGGGGATGAGAGGGAGGCGGTGAATGGGAGGGGGCGAGGGGAAGTGTAGTGGAGGTGTTGAATAAACGTTTTTGTGGTTGTTGTGGGTGCGAGGGGTGGGGAGCGTGTGTGTGCGTGGGGTGGGTGCGAGGGGTGTGTGCAAGTGGGTGCGCGAGGGTGGAGCGAGGGGTGGGAGCGAGGGGGGAGACGAGGGGTGGGAGCGAGGGGTGTTGCGAGGGGTGGGTGCGAGGGCTTGGTGCGAGGGGAGGGTGCTGTGCGGAGGGGGCTAGGCCGGGGAGAGGACGCGAGCGTGAGGGTACTGGAAGTTTTGAACTCGTGCGTGCTCGAGCGCACAGACATTCCACGCCCTCTATCGACAAACCGAGCAGGAGGACTTTCCCAGGCTCTTGCGCCGCGCTGAATATTGCTCACAATCCAAACGAAGGAGCAAATCAAGATTACAAGTGACTTTGGATCGCCTTTTTCAGAATTTAAGTTGAACATATTCGTATGAAGCACCCATGAAAACTTTGTTGACGAACATCTGAACCATTACTCCACTAAGCAGGAAATAATGTTTAGATATGAACGAATTAAAAATAATTAAAAAAATATTCGTGACAAAGAATCAGCTTTTTAAACTTTTCTAGTGTACTGATGTACATTTATTGAAACCGAATGCACAATTTAAATTGTAATTATATGAAAGAAGGCAAATTTCTCTAGTAATGAAATATGTAGAGAACTAATAGGTTTCACTGAATAAATAGAAACATTCTTTCAAGACTATATTAACCTACTCCGTATGTTGTAATACAACAATAAGTATTTGATTAATTGTAATAATTACTATTTAATTAATTCGTCTGGCGCTGAGGAAAAGTACCGCATGTATCAGAGTACTAAAGGAATAAGAATGTTAAGACTAAAAGAGAAGTGCAACAAAAAGAAAAGAAATGAAATAAAAGAAGGGAGCAGGGTAATGAACATGATAGAGCAGGATAAAAGTGAAGAGCGACGAGAAAAGAGGACAATGAAGAGGAAAGAATGAAGGGAGGGGGAGTAGGATAAGGCGTGAGAGAAAGGGCCAGTTGAGAGGAGTGGGGTGAAAAATTTGCGTAAGGAAAGTGTGTAAGGGAGTGGGTGGCGGGGTGTGTGGTGTGAGTGTGGTGGGAGTGGTGTGGTGTGAGTGTGTGGTGTGAGTGGTGTGGTGTGAGTGTGTGGTGTGAGTGTGTGGTGCGAGTGCGTGGTGCGAGTGCGTGGTGCGAGTGCGTGGTGCGAGTGCGTGGTGCGAGCGTGAATGAGCGTGAGTGTGAACGAGGGGCTCACCCGGGCAGCAGCGCGAGGAGGCGCGCCACGCTGTCCCAGGAGACGCGCGTGCGTTGAGCACGAGGGCGCGCAGGGCGGCAGCGGCGGCGGCGGCGGCGCGGGCAGGGCCGGGTGGGCGTGGCCGTTGGCGTCGCCGGGCGGCGCGGCGGGGGCGGCGGGGGCGAGGGCGAGGGCGCGGGCGCTGGCGCGTGGGCGGGTGCGTGCGGGTCGGCGTCGCCGCCGCTGCCGTCCGCGGCGGTCCAGGGCGAAGGGGCCGGCCAGGCTGTTGAAGCTCAGGTTGAGGAATCGCACCCGGGGCGCCTGCTGCAGGATCCCCAGCACCTGCAACCCACGCACCACACTTTACTGCACAGCTCATCCACACACGTTTCTTTTCCTCTTAACCACTCCGCCCTTCCTTCACTTCAGTCACTCATTTCACCCAAAATCATATTCACTCATTCCTTCTCACACTACTTTATACATTCATACGTCGCATTCAACACGCTCGCCGTCGCTCACATGCGCTACCGCGAGGCCCGTTCTTCATGAAATACTAGTGCACCTGCAATGCTGCGCTATTGCCGCGTATTACACATCAAACACCACTGGTCAGGTAATTGTTAACCCCGTTTTACGCTACTCCGTGCAACTCTTAATCAGATGAAAACTTTTCTTACATTTGCAGGTTCGTTCAATGTCCTGGTTTCAATGTGAAAGTCAAGTATCATATTGTTAAAATGTTCTCCTATAAATTGGTTCACGCGTTCGCAACGACACTCTCTTGCATAAATTTGATTTACTTGTCCCATATTCAAATAATAATGCCGGCCATCATTTCGCAATCGCAGAGGCAGAATACTCGCAAGCGGTTAAGATGCTCTTAATACATGCCTCTGCGGCCCGTTGCGAGGGAGTGGCCAAAATTAACCACTAAATTTGTATGCAAAAACAAATGTTTTGCCGTTCAACATATTGTTTTAGAAATGTTAATCTTGGAGAATCGCGCCCTTCTAACACAATGACTTTCGTTACATGGTTTTACATATTTAGTACAATACAACGTATTTTCCAAATATTGTTATTTTCACGAAATGTTTTTTTCAATCAATCAATTTCTTAAATTTTATAACATTTTATATTAAAAGAAGATCGAAAATTTGAAACAAAACAGCATTTACCCTCCATTCTCTACGCACACTGCGCAATTTGTATTCTACGTAAGACGGGGTTGGATGTTTTCAAACACGCGCGCCTGCTTCATTCATCCCAGTAGCAGATTCCCTGTGAGGGAATGAGATCAATTCACATTTAAGTGCGAAATGTACTACTGTCGCCGACTTTCGTAATCTACATCCATAATTTACGTGACACTTTGGCAAAGACAATCGGCAAAGAACAACATTTCAATGACACTGCTTCACTATACAGAGAATGTTTGCTGGCCGTAAATATCGCCCCCTTCTACGATGACTTCCAATGCATCTAGGATGGCTGATAATCTAAAATCCTATATAGCGAATAATCGTCGTCATTACTACTGACGAGAAAGTTGTGTAATGCAAAGTGTGCATAACCACAAGATAATAAATAAAAAAATTATTATAACCTTAAGGCGTATGAGATAACAAATTTTATACACCCAGGAAAGAGCTATGAGCACCAGGAATGCAGTGGTGCCTATTCAATAGGCAACACGACAGAAACTCCACAGCCCCTTACCCTAAAAAGCCACACACAGAGAACACCCTCGACGCATCGGATCTTCAGTGCGAAAAAGCATAAAACAAAAAACGAAAATTCCGCATGAGACTCGAACACACGACACCCAAATTAAGAGTGTCATCCTCTACCGACTAACTAGCCGGGCAGAGTACGATACGCAGTCTTTTCCCCTCCGGCGCCGCGCCAGAACCTACCCACTCAATTAATATAGAAAAACCTGCAACAGGGACTCATACTCTCGCCACTACAGCTCTTCAATGAGACAAACTAAGTGAAAAGAAAAATTCTTCGCCCAACGTGGGGCTGTAACCCACGACCCTGAAATTAAGAGTCTCATGCTCTACCGACTGAGCTAGCCGGGCCACGCTCGTTGTACTGTGTTTTTCCCACCGCCGCCGCGTTAGAGCCTTCCCTGTATATTACTATAGAAAAAACACAGACTCGGATTCATACTCCCGCCACTGCAGCTCTTCAATGTGAAAAACTAAGTAAAAGGGGAAAGATCCGCGCCCAACGTGGGGCTCGAACCCACGACCCTGAGATTAAGAGTCTCATGCTCTACCGACTGAGCTAGCCGGGCCACGCACGTTGTACTGTGTCTTTCCCACCGCCGCCGCGCTAGAGCCCTCCGTGTCAATTACTATAGAAAAACCTGCAACAGGGACTCATACTCTCGCCACTACAGCTCTAAGAGAAAAATTCTTCGCCCAACGTGGGGCTCGAACCCACGACCCTGAGATCAAGAGTCTCATGCTCTACCGACTGAGCTAGCCGGGCCACGCACGTTGTACTGTGTCTTTCCCACTGTGTCTTCCCTGTCAATTACCATAGAAAAACCTGCAACAGAGACTCATACTCTCGCCACTACAGCTCTTCAATGAGAGAAAATAAGTAAAGAGAAAAATTCTGCGCCAAACGTGGGGCTCGAACCCACGGCCCTGAGATTAAGAGTCTCATGCTCTACCGACTGAGCTAGCCGGGCAGAGAGAGGATGATATTCTGGCACCAGGCCCACGCCAACAACTACACACCCTCCTTATACCACATAATTTTACATTTTAATCTCCTTTACCAGAAAAACAGTATACCCATTCACCAGATCTGGGCACGATCTGCACTACTCCCGTATAAAGCACAACAAGATTCAAATAAAATACCAACACACCACACACGTTTTTCAAACTTTCAAACAAACGGAGGTTTATTTCCGACCTACAAATCAACAAAACATCCCCAAACGTTCTTGATAAACACTGTGTTCTCCACCACCTGTCTAATTGTAATTGAAAAACACTTTAACAAATACAGATAGAAGAGCCTTCTTATCTCGTGCACACTACTGTGAACGTATTTTTTGAAAGCCATTTTGAATATTCTATGACTCTGCAAAACTTTTAAAAACAAAGGATCATCTGTTCTCTGGATGTTTTTTGAAAAACAATTTAAACTCATCCCATACCCTCTCTCCCCATCTGCGCTATTCTCTCATACAGAATCTTTGACACCTTAACTGACATTCTTTCGCTTGTTCTTCTCTCTCTTCATCACATCAATTTCCTTTCTCTCTACCTACTCACTCCCTCATCCTCACTTCGTAAGCTGAAAAAATTATTTTCACCTCTCCCCAGACATACCTGCCGCCAATACCCAGTTGGCCCCCACTTTTCTCAACTTTTATACTCCTTGGTAAAGCCTGGACGATATCCCGATTTTAACCGTACATCAGAAGTGTCTGACCAGTAAGCCAATACTTGAAACGCGCCTTCGTCAAAAGCCGATAACAAATTATCCTGATTTATTCAGCCTCGAGCCTGACAGCGACATCTTACCGAGGTACTTTTCCCCCTCTCAAACACTTGAATCCGCCATACCCCTCTCACACACCCTCCTTTGTGTATTATTTTGGCTATAAAAACGGTCTTTAACAATAGTAATAATATATACTAAATTCCATGGTTTCTGATTTTTATTTTGCCACAACAACTATTACAACCCCATTTTATTAAAATAATTTTTTATGTGCTTTAAAAATATTTATTGGCTAAATTACGAAATTCTAATATTAATTTTAAATTGATCCTTTTCGCTTTGTAATGTTTTAATTTAAGATTAAGGTATTTTAAATATCATTCTACTAATTTACTATTTCTACAAGAAATAGATTTTTAATTTTAAAGTCGGAGAAAAAGTTTGAAATATTCAATTTAAAATTACCTAACTGCTAAAATTATGAAATAAATTAAAAAACATTATCATTATGAAAATTTAATATAATAAAAAATTGTATATATTTTTAATCCTGTACATCTTCATGAAATGGTCTTGGTTCCATGGCAAAGAAATTATTTAAGACATAAAGTTGACGTAAATAATTTCCTACTACTCAAAAGCAAAAGTCCGTAGTCTTATTTTATATGAATTTTTACTAATAAGACGCTTACTGAAAAGTCGATTTCATAAATAATGGTAGAGGTTGATAAAACTCAACATTCCGGACGATTTTAGGGGCGAACATTATTAACTCTTTATGTATAATGGCGTTTAGCTATTTTTTTGAGAAACTACATAGCGTACATTGCAACAACTTCGATGCCATATCATTTTTTAATGCAGCGATTGCGTTTGCAGAATCCCTTCTCTCTAGGAGACGTTAATGAAGGTCGTTCGGAGCTCTAACGGCAGAGGGCTGAAATCTCTAATTGCTGGTTCGCCATCCTAATGCGTGTACGACGTACCGCGGTAGCGAGAATAATGACAGGGATGGGGTATTGCCCTCGTACTTAAACACAGGTGAGGAGAAGGAGCTGGCTTCGGGGGGCGAAGGAGAGTGGGCCAACGGAGTGGGGTGACGGGATGAGAGGAGGCGGTGAATGGGGAGGGGGGAGGGAAGTGTAGTGGAGGTGTTGAATAAACGTTTTTGTGGTTGTTGTGGGTGCGAGGGGTGGGAGCGGGTGTGGTGTGCGCGTGGGTGGGTGCGAGGGGTGTGTGGCAAGGGGTGGGTGGCGAGGGTGGGGAGAGAGGGGGAGCGAGGGGGGAGCGAGGTGGGAGGCGAGGGGATGTGCGAGGGGTGGGTGCGAGGGCTTGTGCGAGGGGGGTGCTGTGCGGAGGGGGCTAGGCCGGGGAGAGACCGGAGCGTGAGGGTACTGGAAGTTTTGAACTCGTGCGTGCTCGACGCACAAGACATTCCACACCCTCTATCGACAAACCGAGCAGGAGGGACTTTCCCAGCTCTTGCGCCGCGCTGAATATTGCTGCACAATCGCCAAACGAAGGAGCAAATCAAGCTTACAAGTGAGTTTGGATCGCCTTTTTCAGAATTTAAGTTGAACATATTCGTATGAAGCACCATGAAAAAACTTTGTTGACGAACATCTGAACCAATATCTCACTAAGCAGGAAATAAATGTTTAGATATGAACGATTAAAAAATAATTAAAAAAAATATTCGTGGACAAAGAATCAAGCTTTTAAACTTTTCTAGTGGTACATCGTAACATTTAATTGAAACCGAATGCACAATTTAAATGTAAATATATGAAGAAGGCAAATTCTCTAGTAATGAAATATGTAGGAAACTAAATAGGTTCACTGAATAAAAAATAGAAACATTCTTTCAAGACTATATTAACCTACTCCGTTATGTAATAACAACAATAAGTATTTGATTAATTGTAATAATTACTATTTAATTAATTCGTCTGGCCGCTGAGGGAAAAGTACCGCATGTATCAGAGTACTAAAGGAAATGAAGAAATGTTCAAGACTAAAGAGAAGTGCAACAAAAAAGAAAAGAAATGAAATAAAGAAGGGAGCAGGGTAATGAACATGATAGAGCAGATAAAAGTGAAGAGCGACGAGAAAGAGAGGACAATGAGAGAGGAAAGAATGAAGGAGGGGAGTAGGATAAGGGCGTGAGAGAAAGGGCCAGTTGAGGGAGTGGGGTGAAAATTTGCGTAAGGAAAGTGTGTAAGGGAGTGGTGGCGGGGTGTGTGGTGTGAGTGTGGTGCGAGTGGTGTGGTGTGTGTGTGTGGTGTGAGTGTGTGGTGTGAGTGTGTGGTGTGAGTGTGTGGTGCGAGTGGCGTGGTGGCGAGTGGAGCGTGGTGCGAGTGCGTGTGCGAGTGCGTGGTGCGAGCGTGAATGAGCGTGAGTGTGAACAGCGAGGGGCTCACACCGGGCAGCAGCGCGAGGAGGCGCGCCAAGCTGTCCCAGGAGACCGCGCGGCCGTTGAGCACGAGGGCGCGCAGGGGCGGCAGCGGCGGCGGCGGCGGCGCGGGCAGGGCCGGGTGGGCGTGGCGTTGGGTCGCCGGGCGGCGCCGGCGGGGCGGCGGGGGCGAGGGCGAGGGCGCGGGCGCTGGCGCGTGGGCGGGTGCGTGCGGGTCGGCGTCCGCCGCTGCCGTCCGCGGGTCAGGCGAAGGGGCCGGCAGGCTGTTGAAGCTCAGGTTGAGGAATCGCACCCGGGGCGCCTGTGCAGGATCCCCAGCACCTGCAACCCCGACCAACTTTAACTGCAACAGCTCATCCACACACGTTCTTTCTCTTAAACCGCCCTTCCTTCACTTCAGTCACATCATTTCACCAAAATCATATCACTCATTCTTCTCACACTACTTTATGATATTCATACGTCGCATTTCAAAACAACGCTCGCCGTCGCTCAATGCGCTACCCGCGAGGCCCGTCTTCATGAAATACTAGTGCACACTGCAATGCTGCGCTATTGCCGGTATTAACTACATACACAAGGTCGGTAATTGTTACCCGTTTTACGCTACTCCGTGCAACTCTTAATCAGATGAAAACTTTTCTACTTTGGCAGGTTCGTTCAATGTCTGTTTCAATGTGAAAGTCAAGTATCATATTGTTAAAGTGTTCTCCTATAAATTGGGTCACAGCGTTCGCACGACACTCTCTTGCATAAATTTGATTTACTTGTCCATATTCAAATAATAATGCGGCATCATTTTCGCAATCGAGAGGCAGAATACTCGCAAGCGGTTAAGATGCTCTTAATACATGCTCTGCGGCCCGGTTGCGAGGGAGTGGCCAAAATAACAACTAAATTTGTATGCAAAAAACAATGTTTTGCCGTTCAACATATTGTTTTTAGAAATGTTAATTTGGAGAATCGCGCCTTTTAACACAATGACTTTCGTTACATGGTTTTACATATTTAGTAGATACAACGTATTTTCAAATATGTTCTTATTTTCACGTAATGTTTTTTTCAATCAATCAATTTCTAAATTTTATAACATTTTTTTATTAAAGAAGATCGAAAATTTGAAACAAAACAGCATTTACCCTCATTCTCTATGCACACTGCGCGATGTGTATTCTAGGTAAGACGGGGTTGGATGTTTTCAAAACACCGCCGCCTGCTTCATTCATCCCAGTAGCAGATTCCCTGTGAGGGAAGAATCAATTCACATTTAAGTGCGAAATGTACTACTGTCGCGACTTTGTAATCTACATCCATATTTACGTGACACTTTGCAAAGACAATCCGGAAAGAACAACATTCAATGACAGTTCACTATAGCAGAGAATGTTTGCTGGCCGTAAATATCGCCCCTTATACGATGACTTCCAATGCATCTAGGATGGCTGATAAATTAAAATCCTATATAGCGAAATAATCGCGTCATTACTACTGACGAGAAAGTTGTGTATGCAAAGTGTGCATAACCACAAGATAATTAAATAAAAAATTATTATATAGCTTAGGCGTATGAGATAACAATTTTATACACCCAGGAAAGAGCTATGAGCACCAGGAATGCAGTGGTGGCTATTCAATAGGCAACACGACAAGAAACTCCACAAGCCCTTACCCTAAAAGCCACACAACAGAGAACACCCTCGACGCATCGGATCTTCAGTGCGAAAAAGCATAAACAAAAAACGAAAATTCGCATGCTGAATCGACACACGACACCAAATTAAGAGTGTCATCCTCTACCGACTATACTAGCCGGGCAGACGTACGATACGCAGTCTTTTCCCCTCCGGCCGGCGCCGAACTACCCCAGTCAATTATTATAGAAAAACCTGCAACAGGGACTCATACTTTCGCACTACAGCTCTTCATGAGACAAACTAGTAGAAAAGAAAATTCTTCGCCAACGTGGGGGTGTAACCACGACCTGAAATTAAGAGTCTCATGCTCTACCGACTGAGCTAGCCGGGCCACGCTCGTTGTACTGTTTTTCCCCACCGCCGCCGCGTAGAGCCTTCCCTGTATATTACTATAGAAAAAACACAGACTCGGATTCATACTCTCGCACGCAGCTCTTCAATGTGAAAAACTAGTAAAGGGGAAAGAAATACGCCCAAACGTGGGGCTCGAACCACGCCCTGAGATTAAGGTCTCATGCTCTACCGACTGAGCTAGCCGGGCCCGCACGTTGTACTTCCTGTCTTTCCACCGGCGCCACGGCAAGAGCTTCCCTGTCAATTACATAGAAAAACCGTGCAACAGGGACTCATACTCTCGCCACTACAGTCTTCAATGAGAAACTAGTAAGAGAAAAATTCTTCGCCCAACGTGGGCTCGAACCCACGACCCTGAGATTAAGAGTCTCATGCTCTAACTCACTGAGCTGGCCGGCCACGCCGTTGTACTTTCTTTCCCACCGCCGCCACGCCCAGAGCCTTCCTGTCAATTACACAGAAAAACCTGCAACAGGGACTCATACACTCTCGCCATACACAGTCTTCAATGAGACAAACTAAGTAAGCGAAAAATTCTTCGCCCAACGTGGGCTCGAACCCACGACCGCTGAGATTAAGAGTCTCACATGCTCTACCGACTGAGGCTAGCGGGCCACGCCTCGTTGTACTCTGTCTTTCCCACGGCCGCCAGCCAGAGCCTTCCCTGTCAATTACCCATAGAAAAACCTGCATAGAACCTCGCTACTCTCGCCCCCCACTAAAGCCTTCAATGAGAGAAACTAAGTAA
>BOPP01000192.1:128822-156649 GCA_017312745.1 Gryllus bimaculatus | reverse complement strand
GAAGAACGAGGGCGTGTGTGGGTGCCCGGCTAGCTCAGTCGGTAAAGACTTAGACTATTAGTCTTTGGGTCGTGAGTTCTAGCGCAATATGGGGTGAATTGTTTAGCTTCGCTATCGGGGTGTAGTTTATATTTTTTTAAAGAAAGTTGTTCGGTGCGTCTTCGGATATATCAGACGTTAATGTTACTCGCTCTTATGTTAATGTTGCACGAATTCATTTATTTTAATTTTTGAGATTATCAACAATTCAATGAATTCACTCAGTGTTGTGTTTGTAAATTTTTTGTTAGTGATTACCTGCCAAGTAGCTTTTTGTGTAATGGATGTATAGAACGCAGAATTTAAAACTTTGCCAAATAAGACCCGCAAAATGCAACTGCTTTTTATTGATGTACGAATGTCTCACTTTTTAGAAAAGTCTATTAATGATAATATCCGCAATAATAATTTATTTGTGTTAAACGATCGATGTGTAGAGTTTGCGACGCTAGTTTGTATTTACTATGCTCGTGCAAATGATTACTCGCACGCATGATTCTGAAACATCATTCGCGAGATAGTGTGTCATTTGTACTTTCGCAGAAGGAAATCTGATAGTTTTCGTCTTCCGTCGTTGCAAACGTGGTACTTCCCGGGAGTCCGGCGGCCGCGACTCGGAGTTGCGCGCCGCCGTCCGCCTTTGTCCCTTCGCAGAGCCGGCGCAGGTGTTAGCGCGGCGCAGTCACCGCGTGAGGTCACCTGTGCGTGGGGGGTGCTCGCGATGCGAACCCGGGCCTTCTGCTCCGCCGTTCCAGAGACCTGCTAACCGCCAGCTCGCCTACGCCGACGCGGCCCCTTCCGCCGCCCTCGTCGTCCGGTTCGAAAATTCAAAAGCCACGTCGTCCCGGGTGGGCGGAAAGGCCGTTGCGCGTCGTCGCCTGTTTTCCCTCGTGGGCGGCTCCGACGCCGAACAGTGGGGCAAATGTGCGACAAACCTGGCTGTCGAATCCGCCGATGCTACAACAGCACGTGCTTCCTCATAGTTCTAGTATTGTTTGAAAATTAAAAAAAAAAAATCAGAGCTCAACATAAATGAGAAATTTTTTTAAAAGTTGAAGCCGTTTTTAAGAAAACAAAGTTTTTAAAATTGCCTTTATTTAAACAAAATTACGGGTAAACGTCTCATACAATGACCAAATTGAACATGATGTTATATCATTTTGATGATCAGCTTTGATTAGGAACAAATTTCTATATTCAATAATGTGGTTGTAGAATGACACTGAAAGATATTTAAGCTTTTTCGATTTTCTAAAAGCAAAGAATTCTTAGATAATAAAATATATGGCATTTTATATGCGTATTTTCTATACAAGAAAAGATTAACGAAAAATAGTGCATTTTTGAAGAAAATTAAAAATGTCCTTGGAAGCTTCGTGTACAGTACTCCAAAAATGAAAATAACCACTTCAAATTCAAAGGGGGGCCGCCATTAGTTAAATCGATCGAGGAATATCGATTTTGGTCAAAATATTACGTAGTATTTAGCCGCTTGTATTGTTCACAATCGGACCGACTTTTTGCCGTACATCAGTGTTTCGGGATCAAGGCCCCTCCAATCGTGAATGCTAGCGACACAACGTATTCATTTAACGCAGGAAAATAGGTTTCCACTTTTTCGGTATTAGGGTCATAAAAGCGGGTCAAAATATCGCCGTGCTACAGCATTACAAATTTACAATATTTTTATATGTCAGTAGTGTGCAAGAAATAAAAGAACGTATTGCATCATCTAACATTTTTAATACTTTCTCGTATATTTATAATAGGAAACGTTTAGAGGGACCTTGATACCAAAGAATAGGTGTCCCGTTTATTTACCAGAATTAAGAAAGTATTGTAATGCTGGAGTCACCAATGTTGAGATTTTGACGGAAATACTAGGTGTGAAGGTCCATGAAACCTAAATAGTGACTTGTACGTTATTCTGTGTGTAATATAGAGAAATTCTTGTAACGTAAAAATCGACACCAGCATTCTAACGGAAATACTAGGTTTGTAATATTTTAAGATGGTAATAAACCATTCTCGAAAGCTGGGTAATTTAAACCATTAAAATTTGAGCTGCAATTTACTTGAGTTTTATCCTTTTCAAAAATAAAAAATATAGAAATATTTAAAATAAAATGGGATGAAAATAAAACTTAAATTGTGACAAAGATTGTAATGCTACAGAAATGTAGAGATATTGATGAAAATATGGAGGGAATATGGTTTTGGAAGGAATCGCAAATATAACAAAACGATTGTACCCCCAGTTGTTACTAATAGGTCAGTTGTAGATTTAGATTTATTCTGTCAAAAAAAAACAACTGTATTTGACGTAGGGGGTAGAAGATTATCTGCGCACGTTTTCTTGAGTTCCAGAATCCTTTCCCGTCATTTTAACTATAAATAGTTGAAAGATGAGTAAAAGTTAAACATAAATAAAAAGAAATAAATTTTAAAAATAGCAAGATTAGCAATATTTGAAAAATAGTCATTTTCGTTTCTGAGTTATCGGAACACGATGCAAATAAATGCATTTAAGTGTTAAATGAAGTTAATTATAGTGTGTGTAGGTAATTGTAGTCAAATGTAGTTAACATGTTAAATGCAGTTAATAACAGGTCCGGTTTTAAGTAGTAAATATTTTTTCAGCGTAAATGCGTTGTAGAAAAGAGCAGCGCTCGCGGCCGCGGGGGCTGAGGCCGCCTGGCGCAAGGTGCCACTCCAGACCGCGTGGGATTGCGGCGCTGGTGACAGCGCGCGTCCCAGTCGGCGCTTTACGACATTTTCCGCCATTCGATGGCGCCGACGACCTTTGAACCATTTCGGGACGGCCTCGATAACTCTCTGCTAAGGACTGTCCAATGTCCACGATTGCCCTGGATTCCCTAAGGCCAACGTCTGTGTGGAAACTGCGCCTATTCGACGTGAAGCGAATTGGTTGGGTTGCAAACGAAGTAGATTAACATCAATTTGCAAATATGTGTAGGCTGCAGGATTTATGAGATACAAGTATACCTAATATTATAATCAACCTAGTCGCAGGTGCATTTACGTTTTAGGTGGAATTTTGGGATGAAATACATAATCAGCATTGCGTTTTAAATGCTTCAAATTTTCGGAAATAATTCAAGACTTTCAATACTTTACTTTTATTTCACCAACCCGTTTAATAATAAACAATATTTTTTGAATAAAATATTGTTTGACTAGATGTGCACTGAATTTGGGAGGTTGAAGAAAGAGTCAATGTTCGTTGTGCCCTCCTCATAGGCAGATTAAAAAAAACAAACAAAAAAAACTTTCGTTATTTTCGCAACACTTCTCTTAGCCATCTGGGGCATTGAGCGTACACACATCCGCAGTAATCCCCCGTCAAGTTTTGCCTGTAGTCTCGCCTCGTCGCAGTCGGTCAGTGCCTTTTATCCCTCCGGCCAGGGGTTGGGCGTTAGAAATCGGGGTTCCCGACTGCCGCGAAGGACACTCGACAAAGACTCCGCGGTGTCTCGGGATGCTTAACTTCCGTGACTTCGCAGAGCCTAATTAAGCAATTCGTCTAACGACGCCGGCAGGCGACGTTGCCGTCACCGTTCCTGGGTCCCCGAGTTCTCCATGAATTTACCTCTCGTTCGTCCGTCATTACCGTCGTCATCATCATCATCTTCATGTCGAACGATATCTCAAATACAAACAAATCATTATTCATTTCCCCGAGTAATTATGAAATAAGTAATTGTTCCAAGGCATTGTTTCAATTGCATCCAAATAGAATTGTAATTGTATACAACTCTAGACGAAAACATTACCAGGCAGGAGCGATAATTTTACTTCCGGGTATAGTTTCCCTTTCTCTCTCTCTCTCTCTTTCTCTCTCTCTCTCTCTCTCTCTCTCTCTCTCTCACGCAGACTGCTACTGTGCTTTTCACGTAACATAATTTCACGACTGTCTTTTACGGAATTAGCAAATTTTCCATTTTACGATGATGTGAATGATCTACTTTTTTGAACGTTTTTTTACGTTTAGAACGTTACCGAAGTACAACAAAACAATTGGCAAATTGTATAATCGTGAAGGAATTAGAGATTAATCTGAGTCGTGGTATAAGGTAGAACGGCTAGCTCAGTCGGTAGAAAATGAGACTCTTAATTTCAGGGTTGCAAGGGACACATGTGGCAAGCATGACGTAGTTCCACGGCCGTGGACAGCATTCTGCCTATTTCCTTTCGTCACACAGCTAAAGAGACGTAGACGATTTGTATTAGAAAGCCACTGCTTCATTTTTGCCCCAGCCAGGAATCGAATCTGAGTTCGCCACACACAAAACTAGCACATTATCGATGAGCCATCGAGAATACAATGAATTAATACAATTATTAATTTTATATTGATCCGTTTATAGAGTTCGATAGTTCTGACAGATAGTTGGATACATCTGATTGTGAGCTTAAAAAAGAGAAAATAAGGAATTGAAAATCGGAAACAAAATGATAGGAAATAAAATGTTTTATTACGCTGGGCTACGGAGCCCCATTCCAAATTTCCAAGGGGTCGATGGCCCTCCGACTCTCTCCTGTGCGCAGGACAATGTCCTTTTCGACAACGGCAGAGCTGAAACCCACAGCTAGTCATCTGTCGGCCGGAAGAAGCTCTGTCGACCGCAGAGGCCTCTGCGCGCAGGGCGATCGCAACCGCGAGTGCCTTTGTGCCAGGCAGAGCCGGCGCTTGGCGCGGGCGGACCGGAGCCCCGCAAGTCAAGGGGCCCAGTGATGAGATTGGTGGGAAGCGAATGAATAAAAAATTGAAAAAGAAATTAGAACTCGAGGAGACCCTTAGCGTAATCTTATACGGTGCGATATAGTAGTCTGATATTTCATACAATTTCCAATTAATTTTTATCTTGAATATTTAATTTTAGTCATTACTTACAAGATTCATACTTGTTATTTCATGTATTGAACAAATGATTTTTATTAAACACTAACTATACACAACAATTGTATTAGCGTTTTAAGGTCACAACAGAAATTGTATTATTTGATCACAAAGTACTCTTACTTAAAACTATTATTGAAAATATATTTACAAAAGCGTTTCTAGCTTAAACTTTGTAATTTTTGTTGTTAGTTGACATAAAACTACTTATAGTTTCTTTATACAACTTTCCCATTTTTCATTTTTTCGTGTGTGTGTGTTGTGGGGGAGGGAGGAGGCTACGTTTCAGGATCGCCCTGGCCCAAAATTGTCTATCTCCGGCCGTGGTGCCAGGGAGATTATCCGCGCGCAGGTTTTGGGCGCGGGCGGCGCCGCCGCGTAGTTCCTGGAGAAACGCGCGCGGCCGCGTCCGAGGCGTCGCGGGCGGCGCCACGGGGGGCGGGCGCGCGCGCGGCCGTTATCCCCGGCAGAGCTCTCAATGGGGCGCGTGGGGGCCTTTCAATGGGCGCCCGCAACGCACCCGCCGCCCTCCCCCTCCACGCCCCGCGCCCGCCGCGACTATTTCTCTCACACGCAGACGCAGGCCGCCGAGCTCAGGCTGCGCGAGCGGAATTCCTCCGCACAGCCCATCTGTTAATATTATGACAACGACTTTGCATTACGTACAAAACCACTTCCTATAAATACAAAAAATCTCTTACAACTATTCCGTGGTTTCTCCGATCTCCACCAGACCAAATGCCGGAGCAGTACCTCAAAAATCGGGTCAGAGTCCTTCCCCGACCTTTCCTCCGTCGTGCTAGCCATATCTTGCTGGATCTTGTCAGCCAACGGGGTAAGAATACTACTACCTTTCGTGATACAAGACTTTAGTATGCTTCAGGGGATAATGACCACGGCAGATGACGTGACCGGAAACAGGAAAATCAAACAAACTTACAAACTACTTTAATTTGATTTTTCTCAATAATATAATAATAATAATAATAATAATAATAATAATAATAATAATAATAATAATAATACGTTAGCCCCGCGAATCGCTGCCGTCAATCAATTATTTTCTAAGTTATATTATCAGTGAAATTGACCTGTCTTACACTCTTTCGTATTCACTAACCGAAGTTCAAATCATGCCTCAAGAGTATTAGCTGGGCCACCCAGGACACAAAAGGAGAAGTATGGTAAAAAGAAGGATAGGAAAAAGAAGAGAAGTGAGAAGAAAGAAGACAAGTATCACAAGAGAAGAATCTAGAAAAGACGAAGGAAGAGAAGACGAAAAAGAGTAAAAAAGAAAATGAATGAGCTTCGACTTTCTCCAATACTACATGTTCTGATTTCACTATATGGTAAAAAATCCTGCACATTCATTTTTCTGGCATATCTGCCCTCGATAGCTAGTCATCAAATATAAAGGTCTTTTGATACCTATTGCCATAGTAATACATCTACCAAATGCCCTCAAAATGGAAAAATCCTAGTTTCACCACTGATTAAAAAAAAAACGAAAATAAGCCACACCAGAATTCTCCATTGTTCAATTTTATTCGAAGATGGAAGCGCTTCCTTCCCCGATGAAAGTTACGTCATACTGCAACTCAGCCGCCCAGATCGACAAGGATCTAACGATTACAAAACAATGAGTTTATTTTAGTACTGATGTTCACGCCATTTGGATTACATTCAACCCCAATACGCCGGCGCGACCGTTGTATAACGGTCAGGCAGCACGCCTTGCTCGGCTGTAGGCCTGGGTTCAAATCAGGGCGGTTTCAAGAGGAGTTTGTGGCGGATAAAGCTGGTTCGCAGATTGTCTCTGAGTTCCCCCGTCCCCCCTGCCTCTCACTGAGACGTCTATTTCACCTTCATTCAGCAGGGCCGATCTGTGCCGATTAGGCTGCTCGATTTCCACATTCGGGACTTGGGATCAAACCCCGGTCGGCCCACTTGCGGATAAAGAGATATTTTTTCGTGATTCTCTCGTTCCCCCTGCCGCTCATTGTGCCATATACTTCACTTTCATTCAGCGCGGGCGTTCAACCGTATTGCGACCAGACTGCTCGCTGTCGACATCCGGGACTCGGGTTCAAAATCCGGTCAGCATATACAGAATTTGTGATGGAAATGGGTGGCGGGTGGATTTCTCGGGGTTCTCCCGATTTCCTTGCCTTTCATTCCACTATTGATCCGAAGACATTCAAATCATAGCATCTCCTACCACCAATTTAACCATTCATGGCCGCAAAAGCTTAGAGACGGAGGATCATTACAGTATGAAGAATAAAACCACTGAGTACAAGGGTCCACATGCTGAACATTCCGTGTAGAGAAGAAAGCGGGTACCCGGCAAGTATTCTCGGGGTACTCCCGATTCCCCTCCTCATTCAACCATTGCACCGGCATCGTTCAAATCACGTCACCATCGCTCCCTACTAAATCACTCATGGCTGAAAACGTTTAAGATCTGAAAACTATAATATTGAGCCTGACAACGAGTACCACCGTTCATATCCTGACCATTCCATGAAGTGGTCAAAGCGACTTCCCGGCAGATTTCTCCTTCCGCCCATTGTTCCATTTCTCCAACATCATTCCTATCATATCTTCACAATCACCTACGGATCATTACCCAATTCCCAAGTTCGCACACAAGCCTTCAGCACCGGTGTCTGGACAAAGAGAACGCGAGTTCGCCTTTCCCGCCAAAACGCGGTTCCGCTGGCGTGGGCGGCGTCGGGCGGGAAGATGCCCCGGCCCACGGGGCGAGTCGCCAAGGTCGGCCGGTCGGCGGGCGGGGGTTAGTCACGGCGTGAGATCACCGCTCTCGGGGCGCGCGGGCCGGCGGCGCCGGGCCGGCGGCGGGAAGCTGCGCCCCTCTCCTCTCGCCCGCAAAGAGACAACGCACATGCCACAGAACGTACAACAGAGACAACACCACACCGATGTATTCAATTGAATGGAATTAATGCCTTATTTTACGTGGCGAGACTCAGGCCATTAGGCGAGTTCTTCCGTCTGACCACGCAAATTTCGCCATACTCCTTTCACCAACTAGCAGAGAAAGGAGGTATTTTTTGGGCAAGAAACAGGCGATTTGAATTTAGCTCAGAGGCTACGTCATTTAGGCTTGAGGATCTTTCGCATGCAAGTAAATCTACGAACATGGGACAGCCAGCTTTACTTGCCCTCCGAAGGAAGGCGTACGAAGGATTTTTTCGCCCTTAAAAATTCACGGCTTCGATCGAGTTTGAACCCGCCAACTTGGGTACAACAGTCCGATACGCTAACCGTTACACCATCGCCGCCGCAAAATGTATCGGAAGCGTCATGGAGCGGAACCTGAACGATCACAACAACACGTGAACCTGTTCGGAGAGACCCTCCAATGGGTCAGGCGAACAAATCTGGGCAGTTTCAAGGGGAATTTGTGGCGGATAAGGCTGGTTAGCGACAGATTGTCCCGGAGTTCCCCCCTCCCCCTGCCTCTCACTGATACATCTATTTCACCTTTATTCAGCAGGGTCGACCAGATGTGTGCCGATTAGGCTGCTCGATTTCCACATTCAGGTTTAGGGACCAAATCCCGGTCGGCCCATTTGTGGATAAAGAGAGATTTTTTGGGATTCTCCCGTTCCCCCTGCCTATTATTGGGCCATATATTTAATTTTCATTCAGTACTGGCGTTCCTTGATGTAGCAATAAGACTGATCGCTGTCAGAAACACTACAAACCCCTGGAGGTAGGAGGTCGGAACAGAAAGTCATAAGGTTTCGAATACTTCCGTTGCTAAATAAAAAAAAATATCGAATTCAGCCACGGTCTGGAGGAGATTTCTAGCGACCGGCTGTCCTGATGGGTGATTTTCCATGATTTCTGTGATCAACACTAAGCGAATGCCTTAACAAACGGGCTAGGGGCTGCGTACGTTCTTTCCTTCCTTAAGCTTGTCCCCTCTTCTCCCCCTGCACATGCACACACGCGCTCGCGCAAACACAGCGTTCTATGCACTCCACTGCCACACATTATGTGAGCTTGGAGTTTGTTCCGACTAGGTGTGTGTGTGTGTGTGTGTGTGTGTGTGTCAACCTGGCGGAGATACCTGGAAGTCGGAAACACTTTAATTTGACGTAAAAGTCGGCTCTGGTTCTCAACGAGGTAGAAACAAAGCCACCGCCTGGGGTACATGCACTACATTTACGGGGATAATTACTCCTAACTCGCCCTGAAACACTAAACACATGTAATGAGTCGCAACGGCGAGGACGTGGGTTGAGGCTAGAGCATTGAGTAATCTTACACAGTGAATTGGCGAAAATCCGAGTGACGGGGCATACCGATATGTTCCTCACTCTCTTACCCCGTCACCGGATGAAGCATGTAATCTAATTCGATTTACATTTCATTTGAAATAGTTCATGCAATTAGCTTGTTTACTCCGCATAAGAAACAAGCATCAGCCGTCACTGTGATATACCCAGTGTGTTTCGTTCAAGTCAAAACATAATTTTTTTCATAGTTTCCAAAACACATGAGCATCTCCGACTCGCTCTGCGCAAGATATTCTTCCGTCAGGCAGATGAGCCGATCTCCAGCTGTTCTCACCAGCGTTCAGTTGTGCAGTTTGCGACTAGGATAGTTTTCAGAAGTGATTTACAAGTCTGTTACAAGTCTATCTCCATTGAACAGACCATCTCTTGCCCGAAGTGACTCCAACACCCTGATATTTCTTACGTCTTTTCACATATTTCTAACATGGCGAGCTTTCACTTAAATCTTAATTATAAATTACTAAACTATACCCCTGTTCAATTAAAGTTTGTTGCGTACGAATTTAATTTTAGAGGATACTAAACCAGCCTTAAAAACATCGATATTTAAGAGCTTAATGTTTTTTAATCGATTCATTATTAGGAAGCCCTAGCTTCAGCATTATCGATATTCTGCGCTCGCACAGATGCACTACAGTGAAGCGAAACTTGAACTACGCACGTACGCAAGATCTATAGTGCTTCAACATTCCAGGTGGCACAATCTCCCCATTAATATCAATGTTTTCATTCTGAACATCGATGCCGGATCGCTAGCCCCGCCCGGGGACCACGGCGCGTCGCGTTCTGAGCAGCACACACAAAGGCCGCGTTGAGGCGACGCCCCGACGCCGTCGCTGCTCTGCGCCGTGGCAGAAGCCGCGCGGTGTGGCGTGGCGCGGCGCGGCGCGGCGTGGCGGGGCGTCGGGTCGCGGGCAACGGCCGGGGGGGACCTCCGCGCCGCGCGAGGCGGCAGGTGCCTATTAAGCGAGGGCAGGTTGCTTTTTGCGGCGACGGCGCCCGCTGCAGCCGTGCGCGCGCGGAGCGGGCCCAGGCAGAGGCGTCCTCCCCGCTCGCCCGGCCCAGCCTCTGCGCGTCAATGAGCTACCTCCGCGGACACCAATGAGTTGTGTCAGAACTATGAAACTACCCGCACGCGTGTGTGGAGCCATGCCACAGTTTCCGTTAAGTCCACCAAGGGATCCGCTTGGAGCCAGCTGAAAATACGACGATACGAGGACTGCTATTTATTACACTCTTTTTGTAACACGCTTTTTGTTTGTAATACGATTGATTGGTATTTCCGTGCACGGCAACTGCTATGGTCATTAGGCTCGTTAGTACAGTGAATGTATCATTCCGGAAGATGGCGGTTTCCTCCCAATCCGCAACTCTTCCGATACAGCACCGACCTACACGTCAGCCAGCGAGCTTTCCCCATTCACGTATCTCAACGAGTCCCCGTCCAAGCCAGGATAAGTTCTATGCTCCCGACTGGAATCCTGATAAGCGTAGTTGTACGTATGGTGCATGTGAGTGTACGTGCCAGTCACTACAGGTGAAGATCAGGCGCGATATGTGGCCCGATTAATAAGGTATCGCTCCAGCATTCGCCGTGCAATGATTGGAGAAATCACGTAAAAACTAATCAGAGCAGTTGAACGCAAGAAGTCTTCTGAGGACAGCAACTGAATTTGGACTAGCAGTCTAGAATCTATCTATTTAAGATTGAAAATTCGCCATTGTAGGGATTCTAACCCTAAAAGTCCTCTACCCCAGTCGCTGCAGCAACAAAAGTAATGCTGACTGCGCTAATTCACTCGTTATTATGTATTACGAGTATTTTATATAGCAATATCGTCGTCATTCGTGATCGTTTCGAAGCAACATTATTTTCTTACAACAAATGTGAGCGACTTCGAAGCTTCAATCACACAACTACCCAACGCTTTAGGAGAATGGTACATTATTGTTATATATATGTCGCAGAACAACAGAAGATTTTCAAGCACAAAAACAAAACAAGATTAAAAAATTCACAAGGCATCACGGGGGTCCACCGGGAACTTAGACATACGAGTTCTCAAATATCGAAGATGGATTGAGAAATGAACAATAAGTACAGTGCGTGGATATCATGTAACACCAAAGATATGGAAATGGTTAGCGCGGAAAAACAATTGATTCGAAGACAGGCTACTGTATTGACGCCTGGGGTCCAAATGAATCCCATGGTACCACGGATGGGTTAATCGAGAGATTTAGCTAATCACGCGCCTGGAAGGCGTACACGAGAAACCTTTACGACAAACACGATAGCGAAGACGATTACGTTTTTTAGGGATCATTGGTGACTGTGACTCCCGACGTTGGTGGTTCATAAAAACTGTACCGGGTTGTGTCTAGGAACTAACTCCCCCGTACGGAATACCCAGCGTATATTTGGAAGCGGCCACTTGAGATTCTAATAAAACAATACATACTTCTGTTTAAAAAGTAGTAGTAGTGTCACTATCTACAAAAATTACACGATGGCATGTTACCAAAAAATAAAGGAAATATATCTTTTCCCCCTTCATCTACAACAACTTGACACTAACTGCATCTCGTTACCTTAAACATTTTCGCCGTTATTTGCAGTGGCCATCTTAGGCTGTCTACCCTGTTTGGTACTACAGGAAGATCCTCGACTTGCAGTTCTGTAGCCATGAAACGCTCACGAGAAACATGACGCAGCGTGGATCCTGACAGACTTTTCCGTACACGTGAACAAAGATGGTACTCAATTCTACTCCCTGTAACATTGCAACTCCAAATTGTAGATGTAATATTATTCAATGGGTTGCTCTTTGTTTCTTCTGCGGACGAAAATTCTTCATCCTTAAGATGTTTCTGTCTCGCCGAACACTTGTTCATAGTCTTGGATTCTGTTTTTTCCGCCACACACTTCCAAAAAAAAAGTTTTATTCTGCTTTCTAGGTTTATAAATACTACACTGATATCAAGCACGCCCCTGCTTGGCGGAATTACATGAATAAAAGGGGGTAAAACGGTTCAAGCACAAATTAATCAACGTTTGTAAAATAAATTTGAATCCTTTCTATGGGTTACGCACTGACCGCGCCCCCGATTTGGTTTGGCTTCGGTCCGAAGGGTCGCGTGTTCGAGCCTCGCTTTGGGCGTGGTTGGTTGACCCTTGTCTCTCGTATATGTTGTCGCGGAGAGCTTCGTGTTTTGCTGACTCCATAACAGAGAAGCCCGCAAGTGTGTTGGTGTCTAGTATAAAATCGAATATGCCTAAAGTAAAAGGTAACCGGCTATCGCCTGTAGAAAGACATTGGAAAAAATCGATCGATCGTTTGATTGTGATTCCGAGCGTGTCAACTACTACCACCGTCTTTTGTCCCGTAAGTGTAGTGCATTTTCTTCTTCGGGAGGTTGTTGTGGTTATCCTCCGCTTGATGGCGAGAAACGGCGCCTTCCTACCGTCGGCGAATAGGGGTTATCCCAATCAGGTATCTCCCACTAGCGGGGCACTTCCCCGGCCGGGTCAAGCTCTAAGTTCCAGACCGGTCTTCCGGCATGCGTGGTAGTGTAGTGCATGTTAGTGTAAATGTGTGTAAGTAAGGGGTGAGGATAGGACAAGGAAGAGGTACGAAAGATCGCGCGCGGTCTGAGGCCCGTTTGTTAGAGTACTGCTCCGGCATTCGCCTCATGTTGATCAGAATAAAACTACCGATTAGAGCGGCCGGCCGCTAGAATTCTGCTCTAGACAACGACTGGACTGGACCTAGCACACAAAGCTGGTGTCGAAAATCCTGTCACCGTCGGGACTGGAACCTAGGTCCTCCTGGTTACAAGGACTGCAGAGAGTGTGTGTGCCGTTGTACCGTCTCTAGTTTGAATACCCCGCGTGTAGGCTTGCACGGGGGCTCGGCCGCGTCGCGGGGGCGGGGGCGGGGGCGGTCGCGGGGCGGACGCACTGGCACGGCCGTGAACCGCGTTAACGAGCGCGCCTGTCAGCCGAGGGCGACACCCTTCGTCAGCCTTCGTCGCACGCCATCTTTCTCCGGAGCCGCCGAGCGCCGCGCCGGGCGACGTGACTCATCTCCCGCGCTCGCGCCAGCGAGAGAGCGAGGGAGCGAGAGAGCGAGGCCGCGCCACCGCGGAAGGACACCGTCACAACACCGCTCCGCCCCGCTCCGCTCCGCCCGCTCCCCCATCGCGTGCATCGAATGCTGCAACTTCATCAGCGGCGGATAAAGGTGGGGACGCATGCGGGCCATGCCTCCAATCCACAGTTCCAAAAAGCACTACTTTACGTTTTTTACTTCCATTTATTTGGCAAAGTTATTTTAAATATTTATGATGGAATTATTTGAAAAGTAATATATTATAGTATAATTTACACACTATAAAGATAATATAGACTATAACCAATGTGTTTGTTATTTAACAAAAATCTATTACACCCCCCCAAATCATCACTAGGATCCGCTCCTGAACTTTGTCATGATGACTTATTGATTTTGTGATGATCATGCCACTGAACTTTATCATGATGATTGATGATTGATGAGTTTTCGGGCACGCCAACTACTATGGTCATTAGTTCCGTTAGTGTAGTGAATGTTTTTATGCCATGGTGAGTTCCAGCGTCACGTCAGCTGGCGCAGTTTTCCCCATTGAGTTATCTCTCAGTGCCACGGTGTCGAGAATCGTGAGCCTGTTGCGGCCTCGACCGCTTCTTCTACCGATAAGGAGATGTCATTACCTGTAACCCTGTGGCGAGGGTTAAACCCCTTTTATTGGTAGGCAGAGTGACGGTGGCGGCTGAGTGATGATGGCGGCCAGGTGGCGCTCACGAAGCATCACATAGACTCATTACGGAGGTTACTCCCTTCGGCATACAGGCAGCCACGGCAACGATATTTCGTCAGGTATACGACTGGGTAGGAATGAGGCATTAGAGGGGCTGTGTGGTGGTTGGTACAGGCCCCACCATGCCACAAAGCTAAACCAAATATCCATGGTCAGCAGGGCATTGGAACCTGCAGAACCATCTCAGGTGTCTCAGAGCATCAAGTGATGTCACTTCGGTGACTTCGACCAGGAGGTCCTAGGGTTCGAGTTCCGACGGTGGCGAATTTCGACACTGACTTGATAATTATTACGAATGTAGCCGCTGTCTGGAGCAGAATGTTATTGTAGCGATCGGCTGCTCGGGTCGGTAGTTTTCCGACGTTACTCTCCGATCAACCCCAGGCGAATGCGGGAGCAGTACCCTCACAAACGGGTCAGGGACAATCTTTCCTCCCTCTTCCTAGTCCTATCATTACCTTTACTAACGCACACTCTCACCTACACTAATTACACTGTTACATATGTCGGGAGACCCGACGAGAGCTTGGTGTTTGCCCTGGGTGATGAGAGAAAAACCCGCAAGACAAAGGATAGGTGGGTGCCGAATCTCGCCATACAGTGGAGAAGGAACATCGCCACCCCTTGGTAAAATACGCACTACATTTTTGGGAAAAATGACCTTAGCAGTTGAAAACACGCGCTTTCCGCACCCGTCAACACGAAACGATCAATCACCCAATCGAATTCATAGACCTCAAAAACCCTTGTCAACCCAAAATCCACCTCAATTTTTTGGGGGGGGCGGGGGGAGGGGCGCTTCCGTACCACGCCGTGCCGGCACGGAGTCGGGACCCGGAGCGGAGCGGCGTGAGTCATCTGTTGCGCGCGCGCGAGAGAGAGAGCGGGGCCGCCGCCGCAGAAGGACGCTGACGCTGCTCCAGTCCGCGCGGGAAACGAAAGGCGGGGGGGCCTGCCAGGTTCGCCTGTCTGCGAGCGGCTGCTGCTCGGCGATTTCGCGCAAAGGCGGCGCCTCGGGGTGTGCAAACGCGCAAGGAGATTAGATTTCCCCTCAATGTAGTTGAATAGGAACCTCCCAATTAAATATTTTTAGGGAATTTTGCCAGCCGACAGCCGGTTACACATTGCGACCCGACGGGACGCATATTTGATTGAAGGCCCATTCACGTGGCAAACGTAAACAAAAGCATTAGACGTAAAACATTAATATAACTGATATACTAAAGTATTCACAATGTCTAAAATTAACGTAAGCAAAATATGAGTTTCTATTGGCCGTTGGACGTTCTAATTTACTATTGATAGGATATGAGAATCGATTTCGAGGTATTCACTGTGTCTATGGCTCACATGGCGTTAGTTCGTCTATCGACTTCGCTCCTATTTCTATTCTCGAGATTTGAGTTACCGTATTTGTGTTTGGTTCATTTCTTATGTCGTACATAAGCATAAGTACAGAAGCTTGAAGACTGCAAAGCTTTTAAGTTAACGTCTTACGTGTTATGTTTATGCGAACGCACTATGAATGAGTTCGCTTTTGGACGTAGTCCTAACGTTTATGTTAACGCAATGCTTATGTTTATGTTTGCATAGTGAATGGCACTTAACCCACTTTGCGGGCTCCTCCGATCTGTGGGCAGCAAAACGTGAGGCCCTCCGCGACAATACATACGAGAGAGACAAGGGAAACATCCATGCCCAAAGCGGGACTCGAAACCGCGACCCTGTGGACCGAGGTGCTTTGTCGGCACACGCTCTAGCCGCCTAGGCCATCCAGGTCGGCTCCCCAATTAATTTTGAAACAAAATTTCGTCTTCATTAAAAATACATTCAATATATTGTATTGTTTAAGTTGAATTGGTTATACTGATTGATTTTTACGGGCACGTCAATTGCTATGATCATTGGTGCAGTGAGTGTATGTTTCGTCTGTACTTCCCTGTTTCTGGATGGGGAGATCCATCGCTGTCTTTCTGGATGTCGTTTGGCTGGTTTCTCCGTATAGGTGTCACCCCTCCCATCAGAGCATCAAGCTCTAAGTTTCCGACTGGTCTCCCAGAATCAGGGATAGTGTAGTGCATGTAAGTGTGTGTAAGTAAGGGCAGAGGATAGGCCACAGAAGAGGAAGGAAAAATCGCATGCGGTCTTTGGCCCGCTTGTTAAGGTACTGCTCCGGCATTCGGATAGTATTGATCGGAGTGACTACGGAAAAATATCGATCAGAACAACCGATCGCTCACATTCTCCCCCAGACAGGATGATAGAAAATCCCAATATAGAACTTCCCGAAGAACATTCTTAGGATTTTTTCAGGCTTCGGAAACGAAGGTCATGTTACTCATCAATTCATCGATTTGCGCCCTCGGAATTTTGAACGTGTTGCGCCCTTTCTCATAAACTATGTCATATAATATTCTACGTGACTGGTAGCGACGCACTCTCGCCGAGACAATAGGGAGTTTTAGCGCAAAGCATAAGATCGTTATGCACTACAATGTTACGACTCTACCGGAGACAACGCAACGCACTAAGAGTCACGATAAACATAACCTTCAAGTTATGTCTTACCTCAGGCCTAAGATACGACCTTATCCCTTCATAAATAGTACACATCGAGTCTCTATTGTGTCTAACAAAGTGCAAAATCACTATCGATTGACGTCAGTGCGTACATTTTCTAACGTTGATAAACTGATTCTCGCTAATTAACTGAACTGATGAGGCAGTCGCAATTACAACTAATCAACATCCATCACTCGGGCAAGAATTAATGGAAAATATTGGGAAGATGTCAATAATAAAAGGATGTTATAATCATATTTCAGTCATGTCTTATGTTCATAATGAACAATGTAAGTTCTCAGGAAACCCAATTAAAAATCCCCGTTTGCATTCTCATCGGGCTGGGCCAGAAAACATAAAACTTCGTGCATGATGAAGATTTGTTTTAGTCTACGAGGTTTAACTGTGTCACCTGACATATTTTGCAACATCTTTGTTCAATACTTGAAATGTGTCTTTTGTTATAATGCCTAACACAACGTTGCAATATGGAGTTTTAGCGCCAGGCGTAATGCGACATTCTTAAACTCTATTGATGACGTGACTAACGACTTTATACGATCGTAACGAACAACATTCAGAAGAGTTTTAGCAATTACGACACTGCGTTATGCATTATAACAAAAGAAAGCATTTCAAGCGTTGTACAAAGAAGTTGCATAATGTATCAAAGAGTGTTGGCTTACATTTAAACCACGATACGAGTGAAGAGTATAACTGATCTAGATTATGCACGGAGTTTATATTTTGTGGCCCCTTCGCGATGACTACGCAGTTTGGAATTTAATATAGCTTACAATATCTTTCGTCATGAGCATAAGATTATATTTTTTTAACTCTTTCTCTCTCCGGGATCCATTACTGGTTGTACAGTATCACTGTTCACTTTGCACACCGGCTCCTCGCAAACCACATTATGTAAATACGTATATTGAGTTTATTAACATAGAGATACAGAAAAATTCGTTAACAGCACAAACTAAAAATTTGAATATCTTTATTTGTCCTCAAAAAATTAATTATTTTGCATTGTTTGATTTGGGCGATTTTCATTACTAATTTCTCTCGATCTTTCTCTAGAGTTTGTGCTCTCACCGTACTTGATTCTGCATTGTCCTTTGTCTCTAAGTATCGTAATGCAGTCCTGACACCCTTCAATGCCGCTTGGCATGTGGAACACCGCCCCGTTCTCCTGAAGCTATTTATCTTTCTTAATAACATACGAGATCTAATTAATTTACAGGACATTTTCTGTGTTCACTATAGCCGAGGTTCAGGTTCACTATATCCCTTTATCCGAGTTAACTATAACTGGAGTCTACTGTATAATATATATATATATATATATATATATATATATATATATATATATATATACACAGATTTTAACATTCTTCTTTATTAGAATAAATTCCGTTCCCTAGTAATCTGCTGCGCAACAGCGTCCACTACTCAGGGGGAGTAAAGCGGAAGTGCAGTGACCACTCCACTACTAATCCGGGGGCCCCTTTTATCTGGGCAATATGACAGTCCGTTGGCCGAGAAAAGCACTTGTGTCTGAGCTTTCAAGCAGAAGGGCTCTGGCGGGAAGGGGGAGACGAGAGAGGGGATACGAACCTTTCTCGTTTGATGCCCATTCACAGATATGGATTCATCTTCCTGTAGTTATCAAGAACAAAGAATGAGTATGTGTCTTGCGACATGTTTCCATTAAATAAACAACACAAAAAGAATTTCTGGTAATGCCCACGCGGACTGCACATTTTTATCGACAATTTTTCTTAAAAATTTCTCTATTTACAGCACAAAATTTCTATTTAGAAGAGTTTAGAATATGTAATCAACTCAAGTTTAGATTACGAAGTCGGAAAAAAGTTTCTAATCTTCAATATTGTTATTTTTGATTAAATGTAATTAAAATTTGCAATAAAAGCTGATATTGTTTGCTACGGCTTAAAGAAGCATATCATTGGCGCACAAGAAAAATGAAACATCTAAAAAATGTGAATTTGTGGTAGAAATATCCTGGGCGGAGGAGATATTTAATTAAAGACAAGAGATGAAGTGTTGCAGTCTAGTCGAATTAATAGTCGCCTCGTAAATCGTCTTAATGGAGACGATCGTTGGTATAGTGTTTAGATCGCACATCTTTCACTGCTGATGAACGGGGCCCAAATCCAGGTCCATCCATATGGAATTTGCGGCGAATAAATTGGGTTCGCGACAAGGGTCTTTGGGTTTTTCTCATTTCCCTTTCCTCTCAGCCCTCCACTGCCTCGTCATCAATATCATCACCATTCATTCATCAATCCATCAAAACCACTCAACTCTTGTATGGCCGAAAAAGCTGAGGGTCATAATTAGGGCAGTGATTTATATGCATTTGCATTTTTTTCTGATAACTAAAACATCCTGTTTCAAGAAATTGTATACTTTTTGAAGAATTTAGAATCAATATAAAGTATTTTTATTTTGCATATATCACCTTAATTGCATGTTTTTGCATATTCGCGCCATATTTGCATATTCTTGTTGCATATTCACCCCTCCTCCGCGAAAAAAAGCCAAACAGTTACATTTCCGTCAGCGTGTAAGCGGTTCTGACAGTTTACTCGCCACTTGCTATGGTACACCACGTGATCTGATCTGAGAGTTTGTTTACGTCGCCATAGCCACGGATCAGCGTTGCCGCTCGCTTATCTCGTACCAAGTCGATCGAGAAGCACGCCAAGACCTGCCATCGACAGTATCAGTCGAAATGAAATGTGCATCCGCCGAGCGCCTATGCAAACGTGGAGTGTCGTTAAACGGGGTCAGGCCCGTGAATTTGTCGTGAATTCTGAGAAAGTCATATTTTTGTTGCCATTTTTTTTATTTTGGGAAATGTGCATTAATTCCATCTCCTATTATTTTCCTAAGAAATGAGTGTTCTTCAAAATGAAGCCCTTGACTTAATGTTTGTCACTTGTAACACTGTGTATGATTTCTGTACCTTTTTTTCTGTAAACATATTTTCCACATTAAACTTTTTATTTATTTTTACACCAACATATTACATTACACTATTTCGTGTATTTTCCGTCTTTAATTGCAAATATTTAGAATATATTTACATATATACGCGAATATTTCGTTGTTTTTATTGGATATAAATCACAGCCCTAATAAGTAGTGCTATCATAATTAAATTTTTCTTAGTAAAATACACTATTTACATATGCCTCTTCTTTACTAAATATGTCCATTTTAAAGATGCGTCATTTATTTTTCTGCACTGCTGATAAATAGTATCTATTCACTTTCACGTGCGACACAATAAGATCTCAAATCTGTTGCTCATTTCTCCTTTTTAGTGTAAGGAACGTATATTATCTTATTATGATATGCCAAAAATGCTCAAAGTATTTGAATCCATAATTCAACTTAATAGAGTATAAGAGCCAGGATTCCTAAGCTCAAGGGAGACTGCACTTCTTCCGCATACGTCTCATACAATCGTTACAATTTATTGATATATAAATAAAATAAAAACAACAACAACTGAAATAACTGGGTCAAACAGGCTATATACCCCAATGGTTTGCAAGGATGGACAATGAATCGCCATCCAATGCCGACGTCTAGAGGCCGGCCGGTCGACTTTGCCGTTCCAAGAATTCGGAATTCCTCCACGCCTCACGAGAGGTATCCTTGCGAGTTCCTTTTCCGATCGCACTCCCTCCCCCTCCCCTCTCGTTTCCAGAGTTCCGGCTCGGGTCACGGCTACCGCTGCAGCCGCCGCCGCCCACGCCGCCGCCGCCGCTGCCTGGCCGTCCCGGAAGGCGCTAAGCGGGCGGGAAAGGCGCTTTGTCCGTGCAGCGGGCGCCCGCGAGACGCGTCAAGGCTGGAGGCGGCGAGGGCTGCGCGGGCAGCGAAGCGAGCCGCAACCGGGGGCAAACTTTCACGGCTCTCTTCGAGTTCGTCGATTGATTAAATTGGTTATTTTGTGTTTCCGCCCGCGTCAACTCAATTAGTCCCCGCACGTGTTGTGTGTACATGTTATCAGCGCCGGCGCTAGGTCTGGGCAGCGTGGGCAACTGCCCGAAGCCTCGCTAGTCAAGGGGCCCGATGATGGGGAAAAATAGTAAAAAATTGAAAAATAAATTAGAACTAGAAAAAGTCATTATTGTAATTTTATAAGTCGCAGAACAGTAGTCTAATATTTCATAAAATTTTCAATTAATTTTTTACCTTAACTAGTTAATTATCGTCATGAGTTAGGACTCTATGAAATGAATCAAATGTCACTAACATTAAAATAGGTTCAATTGAAATTCGTATTTATTACTTCACGTATTTAACAAGTGATTTTATTAAACACCAACAAAACACTTTTTTTTGCGTTTTAAGTTGATTGGTAACTGTATAATTTAATCACTAAATACTTTTACTTAGAATTTTTCTCAAAATACCTTTTCAAAAACTTTTTCTAGCTTGTACATTCGAATTTTTGTTATTTGTTGAAATGAAATAACTCGTATAGTTTCTTTCTGCAACTTTCACATCTTTAATTTTCTCGGGGTGGGGTGGGGGGCGCATGTGTCAGGTTTGCTCCAGGTCCAAAATTGTATACTCCACCACTGCATTTAGTTCTCTCCCGTATTGTACATATAAGAATCCTCCCTCGCATCGAACGTGAGATCCGGCGCTGATCCGGCGCTCGACTCGCAGGGGATTTCCTCTTCCAGGTAGGCTTCGGGAGGAATCTGTTTTCACGGCTGACGTTACGTCAGACGGCGACGTTACGGCTACACTGAACGTAATCCCCAAAACATCGACTTCCTGGCTTTGTGTCAGGCAGCCTCAGCACAGAAAACATTACATTTGCATTTCACTTCAGAAAGAACATCCATGTTACAAACTACTAACGTAAGGAAAATCAATTTCTGGGCAATTTACAACTTACAATATCTAGCTCGCTTTACTAAACCCGATGTTTTCTGAAAACCAATAGAGATGCGTATGGTTCTACTGCGCATGCGCAATGCCTCTCTCGCGTTTAAACGGCCGTCGAGAGCACAAATTTCGCGCGAACAAGTGTATTCGCCTGCAGGGTACCTCCCCAGCCCTCCCCTCTAAGCGCCCAACTGCTCTCTCGACACGAGGAGACAAATATCGCGCGCGGTCCGTGGCCCGTTTGTAAAGGTACCGCTCCCACATTCGCCTAGGGTTGATTGGACAAACCGTGGTCAAACCGCGATCAGAGCAGCCGGCCGCTAGAATTGCTCTACAAACTGAATTGGACCTGCCTCGTGTTGAAAATCTGCCTCTTAGAAGAATCGAACCCTAGGACCTCCCGGTCAGAGGCTCTGCAGTGACGACGGTTGTTGCCCTCAAACGAGTTGGCCGGTCCCCCAATTTTGGAGATTTTTGTATACGTATGATATTAATCACGATAAAAATATTTAACACGTTTTTTATAAATTCGCTCGTTTCTCATTTTGAAGGGAGCCTTAATTACATGTTTATTCCCCATCAAATATCATGTAGGTTATTGACTTTGTAATACGAACGTTTCTGAACGAAATTTGAAGAGCACATTACTTAAGTGACTTAGTTCAATTTCAATTAGTTTTCCAATTTTCCGTATCAATGCATTCTTAAGACGCTTCTCTATAAAAATAGCAAATATTCTGTTAGAAAATCCGCCTTTTCCCTTTATTAAACGGTATATGAAAACAGTTGAACCCTTTCTTGAATCATAAGACTGAATGTGAATACTTTTCCTTCCTGCAAAATTGTTTTTCTTGGAGATACGTCACTTTACTCTGCAATTTTGACAACAGTCAAAATTTTGTTGTAGCTTTTTGCCGTGGGTGGAACCCGCAATATCCACGTTATCCTGAATTTTACATGTGAATTTTCTACATCACCAAAGTAACGAAGGTGCATGTTTGCAATTTAAATATTAGAAATAGAAATACTTATGTTACAAGATTTGACCGACCACAGTGCACAACAAAAAAAAAGCATTCTATAATAGTTCAAAACGTTTTCTTCAATAAATTTCTTCAAGAAATATTAATCTTATCATCGTCAGAAGCACTAGCAGCACATCTCTCGAATGAAATATCTATCCTGAACATTTCTTTCAACGCATTTCTGCTGTCTGAGATCTCTTTAGCACTGTAATTTTCTAATGTATTTTAACATCGTTTGTCTCCTACTTTCCGTAACATTTGAGGTTTCAGTTTGCCTTTCAATTGTCATTTCCATTATATGTTCATTGTCTTTTAAATTTTATTTAAAGAAATTCAATGATATATCAATTAGATTATTATTAACTTTGAATTGAAAATGAAATAGGTTAACATAAGGGTTTAAAGAATTTTCCAAGTCGAAAGTTAATCATTGTAACCAGAAAAAAATTATATTCGCATCGATTATTTTCGTACCCAATCAAGTTCAAAGTCTAGGTCTCTCTGAACTTTAGGTCTCTTTTAATACTAATACTTCCTACAAAACAGCACAGCTTTAATGCATTAAATCTCAAAATTAGTGGGTTGTAGATAAACTTCCAAAAACATTTCATTACAGGTCCTAACCTAAATGAATGAACCGATTGAAGTTTTTTACTGAATTTAATAATAATTTCAATAATTTACTAGGATTAATTCAGACTCACAACGTTATTACTCCCATTGATGCATGTGAAGAGGTAGAGTTGAAATGCCAGCAATGTGTTACAAGGAAAGAATTCCAGTCTACCTTCATTCAATATTCAGTATCCACTTTCACTATTTTCAAAGTAGGCGTAAGTGGGCATGCACAAGTAGGCGTAAGTGAATGTGCTGCTTTCTAAATGACTCACGCCGGGCGAATTTCGGCAAATTTGAGAGCGACAGCTACGTTTACAACAGGTGTAACGAGAACGTAAATACCAAACCAATCATATGCGACACACCAAGAAATTATTTGCAAGGACATAGGAGGATAACAGTATTACACATACCTATTCCTTAAAAGATCGCGAACCGTTCGAGGCTTTTGCTTTCAAATTGTGAGAGTTGTATAATGTTCTTAAGTAAGAAAATGCGGAAAAAGAGAAATAATACCTCAGATCTCAACAAACAGATATAAAAAAAGACGGTACAAAATCCAAAAGAAATATAATATAGCACTGAAAGATAGAGAAACGAGCGATAAAAAATAATTGAAAAAATAAAGGAAAAAACCCTTGAAAAAGGAGAATATGACAAAAAACGCCAGTGAACACGAAGGGTAAACTATTAGGAGGAAAATAAATGTGTTAAATTCAAACGTAATGTGAGGAACATAAGGAGAAAGATAAAATTAACGAATTACTAATATTCAGAGCAGAAGTTCATGAAAACTGAGATGAGAGTAACAGAATAATAAAGAAAAGAGGATGAATAAAAAAAGAGGAAAGAAGAAATAAAAGAAATCAAGTGAAAAAGGAAATAAAGAAAGATTAAGAAAGAGGAAAAGAAAAAAGGAAAAATTAAGAAAATAAAGATGGAGAAAAGGAAGAAAAAGGTGAGAGAGAAAAGAAAGAAAAAAGGAAGTATGGAGCAACCAAAGTTAAGTAATTTACATTGCAGAATTCCGTCCAAGAGTAAAATGAAGAGAAAGTAATAAAGAAAGAAAGTTAGAGAGAAAGTGGAAAAGATGGAGTCGAAAGAAAAAAGAGAAGAAAGAAGGAGAGAATTAAAAAAAGTAAAAAAAAGGAAAAAGAAAGGAAAAACCACGAGCAAATACTGATGAGTAATTTGCATTGCAGCAATTTTCTTGAAAAGTAAAACGAAAAGAAAAAAGAAAGAGAAAGAGAGAGACAATGAGAGAGAACGAGGAAAAGGAAGAGTGGTTAGGGGATAAAAGAGAAGAAAAAAAGGAGAAAGGAGAGAAAAAAGAAAAAAATGGAAAGAAGCAAATAAAAGGAAAAAAGGAAGGTCAGAGTTGAGTAATTTCCGAGGCAGAAATTTTTTCCAAGGGTAACATCAAGGGAAAGAAAGCGAGGGAGAAAGAGAAAAAAAACAGAAAGAAAAAATAACAAAGTGTTGAGTAATTTTCTTCGGACCAATTTTTTCCAAGGGTAAAATCAAGAGAAAGAAAGCGAGGGAGAAAGAGAAAAAACAAGTCAGAAAGAAAAAAAAATCGAACAAGCACTCGAGTAATTTCGTCCAAGGAGGGGGGGGGAGAGGGGCCAGAGGCGGGAAGCGCGCCGCGCCGGGTGAAGGCAGAGGCCGAGGCTGAGGCTGAGGCCGACGTGTGGGCGCGGGGGCAACAACCGCCGTCGCCTGCGGGGAGGGGCCACCAGCCCCTCGACTTGCAGCACGCGTCAAGCCGCTCCGCTGCCAACGTCTCCCACACAGCACATATCTAATCATCTCCCTTCAAGACGATCGCAATTGAATCGCTTATTTCAGAAACCCGTCAAACGCCAACATATAAACAGACACTTTAGCGACGGATTATTGTTTCAGAAGGATATACACGTCATTTAGTGCATATTTATATCAAAACGAGTCATTTATTAACTCATTTAATAAAAAAATTGAAATATGAAAAATTGGGAGACATTCTCAGTTTTATCGAAATGAGGAATTTGGCGTTTGAAGTGTTTCTCAAATAAACGATTCAATTTAGTCTCACACGAAGCGCACACACAATTTATCAGATACATTTTCGACTATCAGATACATTATCGACTTTGTAGACGTCGTAGGAAGGGAAAAGTTTGATAAAAATATTAGAACCATTATTGAAAAAAGTTTGAAAATGTTGAATCTTCATGTAAAGCACCCCCCTCCCAAATGAAATATCCATTTCAAATTCGCAGGGTCTGAAGTTCGTCCAGATTGATCGGGGAATATCAATTTACTACAAAAAAAAAAAAATTCTGAACGGTATAGGCGCCAGCGTTGAACAGTCTTCGTACTGACTGACAGACATTTTGTCATGAAAAATTTTTTTGGTGTCAAGATCCCACAAAACGAGGATTCTGACTACATCGGGTTTACACAAAATACTTCACTACATTTAGGAACACCATCCCAGGGCTCCACAATACCAGTTTTTCTGTCGAAAAATCGACAATTTCTGCCACAACATTATAATAATTTCTCTTTACAATGTAAGTACGAAGTAAGGCTAAAAAGTAAAAGCAAACAGAAAAATTGTATTAAAAAATATACCGATCACTGACACTTCTTTAGAAAATAAAAATAATAGTACTCAGTTTACTCGTATAAAGAACATAAACTTATTTTTTATGCCACACCACAAGGTTCTAGATTCTGAATGTGCGGGGCGTAATATCTTGAAGCATCTCGAACGGATGACTCAGAGGAAGTTCGTTAGTTCTCCTTTACCGTTTCTTGAACGATACACATCAACTCGAATGACGTTCTATTGCTGCAAGCATTCAGCTCTAATTAGGTTACGAGTTTTCTAACTGAACCTTCACTTCCTCCTCACTTGCAGTCCTCACTGTCGAGCATTGCGTCTGCAAAGAGGTAAACATTACCCAAGAAAGTTTCGTTGCAATGATTTCACTGTTCGCTCTTCAGTCTATTAACGTTCGCTAAAACATTTTATAAAATTTTAAATTAACAAACAGGTTAGTTACCAACTACATTTACTATAACTAGTTTTCAGTCTAATAACCTGCTGTAAATGTAATAGGTATAGATCGGTATATCATTGTTTGAATATAAACTAAATTTAATTAAACATTCATCAAGCCGGTTGAGAAACGAATTTGAGTAAAAAGATACAGAGTTCTCTTTCGCGTCTGGCCTATGTTTTGCCATTAATTATCATACTAGTTGCATATTGCACATATGTGCACTAGGAAATGAACATGAAACACTTCATTACATTCAAATTTAACTTCGACAAAATAGTCGGGCACTTTCTCTTTCCGATTATTTTAGAGGTTGAGTTGTTTCCATTGTTATTACTATTAATAAGACACTATTCTTACAAAACACGAACATGAGTAAAGTGAATTAAAGTACTATGGAGAACTATTAACGCGGAAGAAGCCCTTAGAGATTCAAGAACGATCTTAAATCATCAGAGAAGGAAATATTTTATTTATATAAATTTCGTTCAGTTCAGGTGCTCCATGGTGAGTTCGAATCCCATCTTTAACGCGCACCTTTGTTCACTCGTGCGTGTGGTGTTACAGGAATACAAAAGGTCGTAATTACATGTAGGGTTAGATATCACGCGGAAGAATGCGATATGTAGTATTGCAAAAAGATAATAAAAATGCGACTTTACGCAAACCACAATTTTCAATCTTCCACCTCTGGATAACGGAGGTCAAATTCCAATCGATTCCTTTTGAAATTTGTAAAGGACAAAGCGGTTTCGCGGCAGGTTTTTACGAGGTTCTGCCGTTTCCCCTGCTCCTCATTCCACTTTTGCTCCATTCACATCGCACTTCACCGCAACGACCAATTCGTCAACAACATTCATCCATTGCTGATACAGCTGTAAGAACATGCATCATCATAATATATCTTCCATTCATCATCGCATGCAGTGGTAATGGTGGCTATATTTAAGAGCTGTGTGTAAGGAATGATGATGCAAAGCCGTAACCAGACCCTTTTTTATGGTGGGAGAGTAAGGATTTATGGAAAGTAATAATTTCATTATGGGCAATGGCATTTCATTAATGTCTTTTCACTACAATTAATTATCGCACATTCGACAAAAGTAAAATATTCGAAATTCAAAATTAGAAAACATTATTTAGTCTCGTATTTCTGTGTGTATGATGGACTATGAATCCTCCCGATCTGGGTCTGATTACGGCTTCGGGTGATAGTGATTAGTATTAGTGGTTTGGCTGAGTTGGTGGTATCCGTTGGGGATTCGGCGATGATAGTGGTGGTGGCGATGGTTATGGTAATGGTGGTCGTGGTGGGGGTGGTAGTTGGAGTTGGTATCTTTGGTGTTGGTGGTGTTAGTAACGTTGGTGCTGGTGGTGCTGGTGGTGCAGGTGGTGCATGTGGTGCAGGTGGTGCTGGTGGTGCAGGTGGTGCAGGTGGTGCAGGTGGTGCTGGTGGTGTTGGTGCTGATGGTGGTGATGGTGGTGTTGGGTA